>PVIC010002061.1:0-82092 GCA_004025085.1 Thryonomys swinderianus | reverse complement strand
AAGAAAGAAAGAAAGAAAGAAAGAAAGAAAGAAAGAAAGAAAGAAAGAAAGAAAGAAAGAAAGAAAGAAAGAAAGAAAGAAAACCAAACCAGGCATGGTGCACACTCCTAGAACCTCAGCTACTCAGGAGGTGGCCTCTCCTTCCTGCTGCTGCCACAGGGCCCTGAAGGGCAGCCAGGGTGCCGGACTGGCACAGACCAAAAGGCCCTCACTGCACACTTCCCTCCCTTGGCCTCTGAGGGTGCAGCTTCATCTCCAGAGAGAGAAGTAGCCAAAGAGAGGTGTGTGTGGAGCCAGAAGGGACTTAGGGGCCCAGCTCACAGCAGAGTCACAGCCTCAAACACAGGGACAGGGAACCAGAGTCACACTCCCAGCCTCTTTACCGGCGGGGACAAACCCAGAGTTGGAGGCCACACTACACAGCATAAAGACATAGATGAGTCATTAATAAACTATTTGGAACAGGGATCAGGACTCGATTCCTCCTGGTACTATCTTTAGACAGAAAAGGAAGGTATTGACTCCTGTCACCAAGACAGTCAAGGACTTTAGGCACAGCCAGATCTCACAGTGTCATGATATTCCTCTGTCCCTCTATTTCTCTGGTGCAATTGCCTTTGCCTGACTTCATTTGTCTGCCAAAGATGTCTCCCGCGGCTCTGGGTTTGCATGGTCTTTGAAGTTGTCTTTTTAGAGACAAACTGTGTTCCAGAGCCCAGGGTGGTAGGTCCAAAAGGCTGTGAACTCGTGCCGTTGAATACGGAGAGACAGAGTGTGTCGCCTAATCCCAGGGAGCAGACCCAGGACCTAGATCTCAGCTTCTGAATGTAATGGGGCACAAAAGGGAGCTCAGATAACTTAGAGAAATGGCTGGCTCCAAGGCAGAGCATGGGAAAGTACAAAACCAGCCCAAAATAGCTTATTCAACCAGAAAGCAAGGAAGCGCTTGAAGAAGGACAGACAGGGACACGTCAAAAGGACACCGATGTCAGTCAGCTTGAAGGAATGGCTAGCCAAATCTCTACCAGACCATCTGAGCAGCAGAAGTCGTAACAGATTATAGCACCAAAGCCCAAGGGCAGAGCAACAAGTCTAGACTGACATAAATAAGTAAACAAATCAATTGAGTGCTTAACAGGAAACAGGCTGTTTACTTTGTCTCGAAGTAACTCCCTATCAAAAAAGAAAATGTATTCATTAGCAGGGAGAGAAAGGTAACCTCACCATGTAGAGGGCTGTCCAGAGTCCCCTAATCCAGTGACAAAGTGAACATCCTAAGCAATGGGGGAAATTAAATTGCACTGCATGCTAGAAGAAAGACAGGAATGCAGGTTGGCTTGGAGGATGTTCTTACCAGTGATGCCCAGTAGGGTGAATTGTATTGTAAAGAGACCTCAGAAAAACCCCAAGCTAAGAACATCCCACAGAAGAAGTGGTCTGGGCCAGGGATTTAGCTCCAGGGGTACTGCACCTACATTGTAAGTGTAAGGGCCAGAGTTTGATACTCAGTACCACAAAAAATAAAACAATTCTAAATAAAAAAGAGGTGGCCAGTGACCTTCACAGGCTCAAGATCACCAATCAAAAAAAGATGAAGGTCAAGAATGAGAGAGATTGAGTCACTGCGAGTAATTTTAGTGTCTGACTTTGAACACTAGTCTCCAACTTTTGGGCCCTGGGATCAGTTTTATGGAAGACAGTTTTTCCATGGAGTGAGGACAGGACTTGGTGTCAGGGTGATTCGAATGTATTATACTTCTTGTGCACTTTATTTCTATTGTCATTGTATTACAGTCTCTAAAGGAGTGCACCTTAGATCCCACACACGTGAGTGCACAGTAGGGCTGGCTCCGCTGATCTGACAGGGGGCAGGATCAGGCTGGAGGGCCCTGGCAATCCTCTGGTAAGCGCAGACGAAACTTTGCTTCCTTGCCTAGGACTCACCATGTGTGAGCCAAAAGCAAATGGGTAGAGCTGGGGCCTTTGCAGAAGGAACATGATTGGCCCCTGTGGGAAATTTAAATGAGATATGAAGATCGATAGTCATAATGTATTCACCTCGGTTCCTTGTTTGCTGAATGGGATGAGCTGAATTTGACACTGAGGTGTATTTGGAGATGACAGACATATTGTCAGCAAACGTATTCTGAGATGGTTCAGGAAAACTGTGACCTCTAAACTATACTTTCAACTTTTCTGTAGTTCTAAAGCTATCCTGCTCTATAATTTTTATATACCTCTGAAGGGACTGTGATTGTGTCTACTTGGGAGTCATGTCTACTACTTGCCCGGGGGGTTGAGATTCTCAGTTTGGGTGGTATGCCCGGTCCAGGGGCAGGGCTCATGGTCTAGGGATGGGCAGACCCAGAGACCACTAAGACCTAACAGGCCACTCACCAGGATCCAATAAGCTAGAAAATAGTAGTTTCCTAAAGGAGGGAATTCAGGACAAACCAGGGGGAAAAAACGTCACAGCTGTTGGGGCCAGAGATTTAGCTCAGTGGTTCTCACACCTGCCTAGCAAGTACAAGGTCCATCCCTGGTTACCACATACAACAATACCAGGCGTGGTGACTCACGCCCACCACAATCAGTACCACATACCACAATGCTGGGTGTGGTAGCTCATACCTGTAATTCCAGCACTCGGGAGGCAGAGGCAGGAAGATTCCTGAGTTTGAGACTTGCCTGGCTACATAGTGAGCTCAGTGCCAGCCTGAACTTCAGAGCGAGACCCTGTCTCAAAAAAAACAAAAAGACACAGTTATCTACTCCATTCATGTTATACTAATATTAGTAACTCTTAGAAAATAACATGGTTGCTTATAAGCACCTAACTTTTGATTCTGTAATTCTACTTCTTGGAAATCTATTTTAAGGAAATAATCCCAACATGGAATAAGAGAAGCTCCAAACTCAAAGATATTGATTCCAGCCATACTGGGGGCCCATATCTATAATTTCAGCACTCAGGAGGCTGAGGCTGGACAATAGTGAGTTTGAGGCCAACCTGAGTTACCCAGTAAGTTCAAGGCTTGCCTGGACTTACAGGGAGCCACTGTCTAAAAATAAGCTGGCTTCAGTGTTATTTGAAGTAATGGAAAACTGAAAGTCACCTATTAGTCCTAGTAGAGAAGACAGGCTAAGGAACCCTGGCCTGTGGCTGGTCAGATGTCCAGCTCTGAGGATGGTGGAACACAGCCAGTAAGCATCCTACCCATAGGCCTCCATGTTTCCCCCATTCTAATGGAATTATCTCAGCCTATCCAACTTGTTCGCGCCATTCAGCACCTCCACCCCTTCATGTCCCTCTCCCATCCCCTCTGTCTGGTTCAGGCCTAGGTGCCTCTCGGTGGATGGGTGGAGAACAAAGTGCCGGCCATGTGCAGTCTCTGTGGTCAGCCACTCAGGCTGCAACCTAGCCCTTGCGGCTCTGACATGAAAACCAGCTACTATCATGACAATCGTGACAGTAACAATGAGTTTGATGATTATAAAACTCACCATGTGTGAAGCATGCCAGGCACAGCTCAGAGGGCTTTGCCTGTGCTAGATTGTCTGACCCTCACCCTATCCCTGGAGAGCAGTTGTATTTTGATCCCTGTTTTCAAATGAGGAAACTGAGACTCCACCCAACCAGCAAGGAGCCTGATATACCATCCTGTGAACACACGCACTGCTCTCTGAGCTGAGCCCCTCCTGGGTGGTTCTCCTGGACTCTTTCACTTCTTGTCTCCATATTTCTGGCATCTTTTTGACCTGTCTTTTTAACACTAAACAGTTATCCAAGGCAAATTTGGATGGATATTGTGATATAAATGTGAAAGGAAACAGGGTCTGGCTTGGAGGACTCGTGATCTAACAGGGAATAGGAACATGAGGACACATTTTAAAGGGATATTGAGGTTTGCACAAAATATCTAGAGGGATAAGGAGGATACTCAGCCTACCATAGGAGCTAGAAAGGTGTGAGCAGAAAGGAGCTGACTTGGGCCAGAGATTTTAGCTCAGTGGTTCCAGCGCCTGCCTTGCAAGTGCAAGGCCCTGAGTTTGATCCCAGTAACCACATACAATGCTGGGTGTGGTGACCCACGCCCACCAGCAATCAATACTACATACCACAGTGCCAGGCGTGGTGGCTCACGCCTGTCATCCCAGCACTCGGGAGGCAGAGGCAGGAGGATTGCTGAGTTCCAGGTTGCCTGGGCTACATAGTGAGCTGAAGGCCAGCCTGAACTACAAAGCGAGACCCTATCTCCAAAAAAAAAAAAGAAAAGAAAAAGAGCTGACTTCACCAGGGGCCGAAAGCAGCAGTCACCACACCAGCGAAGGTGTCACCCCAAGCCTGGTGATCCTTTACTTCTGTTCCTGAAAGTGTAGGTTGAATAATGAAGTCTCCAGAAATATGGAAATGTTCTCGCTTTGCTGAAATGCTTTTACACTGCATCTCATGTGATACAAGCAAATCTCTGCCTTGGGCCTGAAAAGCGCTTTGTTTCATAGGCACTTTAGGCTATTTTTGGAAATTGTGCACTGGAAAATGTTCCATATGCATCGTTTTTTGCTTGTTTGTAAGTTCCTCAGGAGGGAAAACCGTGACTAGACAGTGGTCTCATTACTTCGCCAGAATGTGGTTTGGAAGGGCTGAACCTCAGGGGAAATGAGCTGGGATGGAAGGGAAAGGGGCAAGCAGGACCCTAACCCTCTACACAGGAGCTGGGAGGTCCTGGGAAGAATTCTCAGCCTCCAGGATACACAGCTTCCTTGTCTGTAGGATTGAGGAGCTGAGTATCACTCTCCAAAGGCAGGAGGCCAAAGTAAGAGAGTACAATCACTTATAGCCATGTTGGACTCGGGCTGTAGCTGCAGAGAGTATTGTGCCCTTGTAGGAGATGGGGCTGGCTCACAAGCCCATGATCTGCTCTGTGCCTCTGAGATTTAATATTCTCAACCTCTACAAGCCATAGGAGAGAGACACAGAGAAGCTGGGAAGTTAGGATTCCTGCTGAAGGCTGTATTAGTCCATCTGTGCTGCTATCACAAAGTATCTGAGACTGGGAAATATATAAAGAATAAAAACATTTTGGAAGCAGAGAAAGTCCAAGATGAAGGCACTAACAATTGATATCTTGTAAGGGACTCTTTTCTGCACCCTTAGGAGGAAGAAGGGTGAAAGTCAAGTCCTCACATAGTAGAAAGCAGAACAAAATCACCTAGCAAGGTCCTTCCTACCCTTTTGAAAGGGTGCCAATTCCATGGTCTAATCACCTCCTAAAAGCCCTACCTACTGTTACTTTGAGGAATTTGAGTTTCCAAATAAATTGGTGCACAAATATTCAAATCATAGCAGGGGCCCAGAGACCCAGCCAGCTTTCACCCAATCTAGCTCAGTCCTACAGAGACATTCTCAACCTTTGCTCCAATTTTTAAAAACTCATCCTGCTCCCTGCTTGTTTCCCCTTCATCTCTGCCCTGCTTGGAGCTGGCTGTGGAAAGCAAAATTCAACCTGAGTGATGAGGAAGGAGAAAGCTGGACAAATTACAAATGGGCAATTGGTGTTTTTATTGGTGTTTATTTTCTCAGTAGAGAGGTTTCTTATCACCATCATTTTGTCTTCTAAATCTATTCAGAGGCTACTAGAGACAGCTGAATAATGAGTCCTGGGAGACAGTGGGTTGAAACAAACATAACTGGACCAGTGAGGTAGCCCGGTAGTGCCATGCCTGACTTGCAAGTGTGAGGGCCTGAGTTCGAACCCTGGTATAGGGTGGGAAAACAAGCATAACTTACCCAGGAAAATTTAGGTATGAGATTTTATTTATTTATTTTTGAGACAGGATCTTGCTTTGTAGTTCAGGCTGGCCCTGAGCTCACTATGTAGCCCAGGCAAACCTCTAACTCAGCAATCCTCCTGCCTCTGCCTCCCAAGTGCTGGGATGACACGCATGAGCTACCATGCCTGGCAGATTTAATTTTAAAAAATCCCTAGATCTACAAATAGATGTCTGTATGGGACATAAATGAGCATTTACCCCTACCACACACTAGACACACACATACACAAATTCAGGATGTAGCACAGACCTACATATAAAAAATAAAAATATAAAGCTTATAGAAGAAAACATAGAAGAATATCTCTGGGCTTTGCTGTAAACAAAGATTTCTTTAGGCAGGAAACTAAAGTATTACCCATATAAATGGATGAAATCCTATTTATCAAAATTGAAAACACCAAAAGACACAACTAGAAAGTAAAAAGGTACATCCCTTTTTACTGGGAGCAAGGGGGGAGATATTCACAAGAGATATATCTGATAGAAGGACTCATATTCAAAATATATAAAGAACTCCTGTATGCCTATAATGTAAAGGCAAATGATCCACAATAAATATTGGGCCAGAGGCATAGACATTTCTCAAAAGTGGATATATGCATGGCCTATAAGCAGATAAAGAGGTGTCTAGCATATTTAGTCAGAGAAACACAAATGAAAACCACAGTGAGTTACTATGTTATTTCTTGAGCTTGAATAAAGGTAGAAAGGTTGATAATTCTAAGTGTTGGTGATGAAATACTATTCAATCAGAAAAAATGAATCACAGCTATCTGTGACAATATAAATGAATCTTCAAAATGTTTGATGATGCTGAAGGAAAGTAATGTTACATGAGAATACCCATTGTATGATTCTATTTATACAAAGTTCAAGAACAGAAAAAATTACCTCTAGTGATAGAAATCAGAACAATGATTGCCTCTGGTGAGCAGGCTGTGCCCTGGAAAAGGGTGCCAGGAACTTTCAGGGGTGGTAGAAATATTCTACCTCTTGATTTCAGTGGTGATTGTATTGGATGGTACTTTTTAAATCTGTAGGATTTTACTCTGTATAAAATATACTTTTTTTTTTTTTGAGACAGGGTCTCTCTTTATAGTTCAGGCTGGCCCTGAGCTCACTATGTAGCCCAGGCAAGCCTCAAACTCAGCAATCCTCCTGCCTCTGCCTCCTGAGTCTTGGGATTACAGGCGTGAGCCACCACGCTCAGCATTGTGGTATGTGGTACTGATTGCTGGTGGGTGTGAGTCTCCATGCCTGGTATTGTTGTATGTGGTTATTGGGGATTGAACCAGGGACCTTGTGCTTGCTAGGCAGGCGCTGGAACCACTGAGCTAAATCTCTGGCCCTATACTTCTATTTTTTAAATACACACATTTCTTAAAAACTTAAAACTCCCATGTTCTGAACAATGGAAGGATGGAGAAAGGCATCTGTTGTATACAGTGCCTAACTATTGGATGTCATTTTATATCCATTGTCTCAGGGTCTCGGTCCTTACCTGGGGCTCAACCATCCTGAATCCCTGGGTCCCTCTGTGCCAGCCCCACAACCACTCACCATCCCTCAAGTGATCTAGACACATTCCCATTTCAGGGTCGTCTCATAGCTGCTCTTGGTCTGGAATTTTCTCCCAAGGCTTGGCTTGTTCCTTCACTTCTTGTTTGTTTCTGATATGCTTCTTTATCACAGAACAGTGCACTATCTTCTCTCTCCCTTGACTTTTTTTTTTTAATGCTGGGGATAAAACTCGGGGCTTCATTGTATGTTCAGCAAACTCTCTATTAGTGAGCCATACCCCCATCCATTTAATTGTCCTTCATTATCTGTCTTCTCACCCTGATTGTGAATACACTCCTTTGGTTATTGTCTGTCTTCCTGACTTAAATGCCAGCCCCGCCAGGACAGGGGCTCTGCCTGTTTCGTTCACTGCTAAATTCCCAGTACCTAGAATATAGTGCTCAGTAGACACTCACTGCATTTTTGTCTTGCTGTGGTCTCAGGACAACTGTGGGTGATTTGGGGAAAGTTTCAAAGTTGTACAGTTTAAAAAGGACAGTGATTGTGAACAGAAAGCTTGGCACACAGTAGATAGCCAGTAAATGTTGGTTCTTTTTCTCTCCCAAACTCTTCTCCAGACTTGCAAGCACAGATTTATTATCTTTTCACTTTTTTATTAGGAAAATAAATTTGTGAATGTCTCAGTGACTTCCTGGAGGTTAAACTACAAATGACTGACCTCCAGATTGAGTCTGGGCTTTTCGAGCCCGCATGGTCCTCAGGGAAGACGGCGGCCACTAGTTCAATGGCCAGACGATGTGAGCACAGGGACTAGTTTGTTCATACAAGCCAGGCAGACGCTTCCTTCCCTCTGTTTCACACCTGGGGACTTAGGGGAGGATGCAGGTAACTCTGGGAACCTTTGGGGAGAAGGAGAAGGAGCAGGTGTGGCGCCAGAGGCGCTAAAGGGCACAGTTATTTGACACTTGGACACACGGCTCATGTTCTATTGACCGTAGTCGCACCTTCCCAGCTTTGTGTGACCTCAGGGGCCTCCCTCTGAGTTTTCATGTCCAGATCAACTACACCATGTCCACAGGCGTTCCGAGGGGTGGGGTGAGGGGCAAGAGAGTACTCCATGCACACTAGAGCCTAGCAGGCAAGTTCTCAGGATGGGTGGCTGCAAATCACCAAGTGGGGGGTGCACAGAGGCCAGCAGCACCAACACTATGCCCACGTGGCTTCGATCCCACGGGCTCTCCCCGAGGTCCTCTCCTCCTCCCCAGACCTGTTCCCACACACCCCACATTGCTGCAGCTTCCCCCAAAACTGCAGTGCCCCTGCAGCCAGCCTGACCCAGTTTCCAGGACCTTTCTATAGCCCCGAGAGAGCTCTGGGATCTAATCACAGGAACCCCAAAGTCCCAGAGGACTATGGAACGCAGGCATGGCGCAGGCATATTCCACATCAAGACTGATCACTTTTAGGGGAGTCATGAATGTCCTGTAGGAATCTGATAAAAACTATGGAGAACACTTTTTCCGTGGAAAACATCCACAGAGGAACTCGGGAGTTTCTCGTAGCTCGGGAAGCATCCACAGGCACCCGGTTAAGTGCATCCATATTCAGGCTTTAAATTATCCTATTTTTTCACAACTTTTGTTATTCTTTAAAACCTCCTAAGGATCTGATGCATTCCAACCTTAGCACGACTGGGGGTGTTTCCCCCCTTAATTACAGAGGTGTCATGTTGGGAGAAGGCAGAGCTAGTGGTAAAGGGAGGCAGAGGACTGTCGGGGAGAATGATGATAAAAAGAATAGTTCAAGGCTTGTGTTTTGCCAGAAGAAGGAACACAGCGTCCTCACGCTCACGGCTTATTCTAAACTTAGCCAGCTCCCGTGGTTCTAAAGTTGGCAAATGAGCTCCTGCTGTCCTAATAAACACAGGGTGGTGCAGTGACTCACCCTCCGAGACACCGGCCATTGTGGGATCTGGCTGCATCTACCCAGCCCAACCCGGGACCCCGCGGCCTGAGACCCTTGGCACTGCAGGGCCAGCTAAGGACAGCATGGTGTCAGCTGAAGAATCAAAGAGGCTTGCAGGGGGCAGAGCCAACTTCTCATCACACGGGGAAAGCAGTGAAGCCCCAGAGGCTGGAGAACCATAGGGAGGGCCAGGTGAGGTGTCACGGAGAGGAGGTGGATCGTGGGGACCTCCCTGATGAAACTTCAAGGCCAACAGGGCGCAGAACCAGAGAGACAAGACGGCCAAAGAGGAACGGCAGCCACTAAGAAGGGTGGTGTTCCCACACAGCAGGGGGTTTCTGTCTCCAGGACCCTAGAAGCGGGGAGTAGTAGAGGTGACTTCCAGGAGGGACAGGAATGCTGCTGGCCCTGCTCGCTCCTGCTGTGGACAGGCCTCCCCGGTCAGCTCACAGTGCTGCGCTCCCGCATGGGGTGGACGGATGGCCCCGGGGCTTACCAGGACAGGCAGCAGCACTCACCAGGAGCGGGCACAGGCACAGGCACAGGCCCTGTGCAGAGGCGCCTGCAGAGCAGGGACAGGCCGGGCGGGGCAGGGAGGGGACTCCCGGGCCAGGTAGGTGCTGGCGCTCTTTACTGGAGTCAGGGAGAGAATTCCTCTGGGCCAAAAGCGTAAGTGGTAGCCGGGCATGGGGCAGCCCAGGGACTCAGACAGCTGCGGTCTCAGAGGAGATGGGAGCTGGGCAGATGCGCAGGCCGGGGAGGCCAGGGACTGTCAGGAGCTGGGACAGCTTGGTGCAGGCGTGGCCAGAGCAAGGCAGGGGTGTGCAGCTCACCCGAGTGGTGAGTGACCCCCTGGCTCCTACGGAAGTCAGAGGGCCAGATGAAGTGGGCACCAGAGGAGGAGGGCTGGTGACACGGCATGAAGTCATGAGGGGAGAGGTAAGGCTCACAGAAATGAATCCAGGGTAAGGAAGGACTCGCTGGTAGTTGCGGCCCAGCCATCCCACGGTGAAATGGGGAGGTCGTGAGACTCGGCAGCGTGAGGCCCCAAGCAGATCACTTGACAGGGGAGAGGAGAAAAGGTTCCGGACTCCAGCCCCTTCTGACCTTGCCATTCTTCACTTCGGATTCTTCCAGAAGCCTCGCAGAGGGAGAAGGGCCGAAGTCACTTCTGCTTTTCCAGAGTGGAAAACAGAAGCCCAGAAAGACCAAACTCTGTACCCAAGGTCACCAGACAGGCAGCAGGACTAGGAACAAAGCCGTGTCTGCCCCTCCCCAAGCTCTAGACTTTCCCATCTGCTTCCCAACTGGTGTCCCAGCCTGTGCTATTTCTGATTGTCTCCCTTGGCCAGGATAGAGGGTGCTGACAGGGTGAGCCAGCACCAATGCTGGGTCTCAGGTGGGGCCAGAAATGAGTCCCAAAGGACCTGTCCTTACTGTCCGGGTCTGAGGAGATCAGCCTGCTCGCAGCTACTCGTCTGTTGCACGCACAGGACAGTGAGGCTAAGAACACGCTCATGTCAACCCAAGCTGTCACTGCGCCTGTCAGGAGGGAGCGTCACCATGCAGAGTTCTCACCCTGACTCTGGGGCCCTGGGTGACGGGCACCGTCTTGGCCTCACTGGAGAAAGGCGTTCACGCTCCACGGAGAACCCCAGTCCCAGGCCAGGAGAGGAGCCCAGTCAGGGCACCTTAGGTCTCTGTTTTCCAAGTTCCGTACAACACTGGCCCAAAGCTCGCTGGAGTCAAGCTCTTTGGAGTGGCAGGTAGGGGACAGCTTTACTGAGAGAATTCACAAGCCGCACAATTCACAAACATGAGCTCTGTGATCTGGTGGTTTTCAGTACACTCACAGTTATGCCTCGTCATCATAATCCATTTTAGGATATTTTCATTACTCACAAAAGAAACCTGATATCCTTTCACTAACCCCCTCCAGCCCCTCACACCCGCCCTAGGCACCCACCATCAATACTTCCTACCTGTGTAGTTTTTCTATTTGGGCATCTCCTATACATAGAAGGAGGCACAATAATATCTTGTTTTACAAACTTACTTTCTATGATTCTGGTTGCAAACTGAGTTGGACAAAAACTGAATCGAATTCCGTGACTAGGTACGATGTTGATCTTATGGAGAAATTTGATTTAGCTCTTTTTTTTTTTTCTTTTGAGACAGGGTCTCGCTTTGTAGTTCAGGCTGGCTCTGAGCTCACCATGTAGTCTAGGCAAGCCTCGAACTCAGCAATCCTCCTGTCTCTGCCTCCCGAGTGCTGGGACCACAGGCGTGAGCCACCATGCCTGGCACTGTGGCATGTGGCATTGATTGCTGGTGGGTGTGAGTCTCCACGCCCAGCACTGTATGTAGTTACTGGGGATTGAACTCAGGACCTTGCGCTTTCGAGGCAGGTGCCAGAACCACTGAGCTAACCATCCGGCCCTTGATTTAGTTCTTATCCACTTCAGGTTGTAACCAGAATCGTGTAAAGAATTAAGTTCATGAACCGAAGCACCACGCTGTGTGTTTTGTGTCTGGCTTCTCTGCCACGGAGTTATGTTTGTGAGCTCATGCATGGCTAGCACAGGTCAGTACTCCATTCCATTTTTGCGGCAGAATAATATTCCACTGTGCGACCATGTCACATTTTGATGATCTGTGTGTCAGTTGATGGGCATTTGGGTTATTGTCACTTTCTGGCTCTTAGAATTGAGGAAAGGTTCTGCATTCAAATAAACTTGGGCAGAGCCACCATAGATCTCTCTGGGACTCAAAGTATCATGTAGCATATTAATGGCTCCGTAAGTCTCGCAAAAACCATCTTTGTTCTTTGTTTGACCTTGTGCTGCCTAAGCTTCTTCCCCCCTCCATCCTTCACAGAGAGCAATTCCAGGAATGTGTTTGTCAGGCTATACATCAGGGGACATGGTAGCCCGGCTAAAGAGAAGCCATCAGTTCGGAGGACTGCAATTCAGTGGAAATAGGCTACACAGAAGGTTCCAGTGACTGCCGCCGAAGGGCCTGTTCTGTGAGCTGGAAACGCCTTAACTCCAGGGGGCTGGGGACCTCGCCAAACCATGCCTGGTCCCTTCATTTGTTCATTAGAAATACATTAAGTCCAGACTGACAAACAGTCAAGTTGAGCATTTTCACAGGTCCACATACATTACTGGGTGATGCCTGACCAGTGATTAGGGATGCCTGATCGCCTGGCCGAGGTACAACAGAGGATAACAGAACAATATACAAAGAGTAACAACAAGTGTTCGTGTTTGTTAATTATTTGGGGGGCCCAGGATCTGATCTTAAATCTTCCTGGCCAAGACCATGATCCTTGGTCTTGTTAGTATTTATGATCATACATCATAACTAGAGGCATGAAGGCAGACGCAGGAAGCAGCAGTACTGACACGAATGCACCAGGTGGTAAAGGGAGGAACAAATGCTTTCTTGCGAAGGATGGGGTCATGGTTAGTGAGCTGCTTGTGCTAATTTGCAGGTCAGAGCTAATAAGCCACCTGCATTACGTTTTCCTAACTTTTGTCCTGGGAGAATGACGGCACAGTCATAGTTCTTCAGCTGAAGTGTCACCCTACTACGAGAGATGTCACAGTATCACCAATCACTGAGATCTCAATTGTGACCACTGCCATATGGAATTCTGTCTCCATACACCAGCAGAAGGCTGGTTTAGCAAGTCCCATGTAGGCCTTGGACTGACTCATAATTTTAATAAATAGTTGAATTAGAAGCCAATTCCATAATATTTTAAAGCCTGCTCAGTGCAATTCCAAGCTGGTCTCCTGCAGTTGGATAATGAACAAATCTGATTTATGAATGTTCTCCTAGAGTGGAACTTGTAAGTTGAGGTCTTACTGCATGCAAATTGAGCACCATGGAGTTGGAGCAGAAATTTTCTTTTATTCATTTATTTCTTTGTTTATTTATTTATTTTTTGAGCAAGGTCTCACTACACAGTTCAGGCCGGCCTCAAACTCACTATGTAGGCCAACCTGACCTTGAACTTTCAGTGATCCTCCTGCCTCACCCTCCCAAATGCTGGGATTATGGGTGTGCACGACCATGCCTGGCCCCCTCGTGGTACCTCTATACAGATATTCAATGTGCATTGATCAGACTCAGCCTGCTTTTATCTGTCCCACACTGTAGCCTTCCCAACCTCTGTTAATCACTATTCTACATTCAGATTCCATGTATGAGAAAAACCATGTAGTACTTGTCCCGTGTCTGTCTTATTTCACTTAATATCCTGTCCTCTAGTTCCACTTTCTGCTCCAGTGACAGCATTTCATTCTTTCTTCGTGTTTCTGTAGAGCTAAATAATATTCCACTGTGGATATACACATTTCCTTTATCCATTCTTCTGTCGGTGGGCAAGATCCCACATCTGGGCTACAGTGACTAGTGCTACAAGACACACGGGCACAGGCTGACCTCATTTGCTCCGGATCCCACCCACAGTGGGATAGCTCAATCATATGGTAGACCTTGGTGGGGGGGCTTCATACTATAGAACAAAAATCTTTTAGATATTCATGATGCTCAGGAAGGTATCTGCCCTACTTCATGACTCAGGTCCTACACTCACACAGCTAAGGAGTGTGTACCAAACTTAGCTTCACTAAGTTGATGCTCACATGAGTTATTATTTCTGTTTGCTCAAGAAATGCATATTGATTCAGATCTACTTTGTCATTACTACAAGTCACAATCTCTAGTTTACGAAACCACTAAATGACGACAGACTGGGAAAAAATATTTGCAAAACATACAAGGAGATGTACCCAAGATATATACATTTAAAAAAATTGTTACAAGTCAAAAAATGAGCCAAAGAGAAGGTGGAAGAGGAAAATAAAAAACAATAAATATGGGGAAATTTTGAATAGAACCTCACAGAAGACATGCACATGGCTGATAAGCATATGAAAGGGGTTTAACATCCTCATTGATCAGGAAAGAAAATACTGCTGCCTGTCCACTACAAATGCTAAAATATGAAAGAATTGTTGATATCAAAGTTGCTGATGATGTAGAGTGACTTGTACAGGGACTGCAAAATCCCACAGCCCCTCTGGAAAATATGACAGTATTGTAAAAACACACACTAACCACAGAACTCAGTGATTCCACTCCGAGGCATGCATTCAGGAAAAATTAAAACACATATCCACACAAGGCTCAATATTGGACTATTATAGTGGTCTTATTTCTATTTGCCAAAACTTGTACAAAAACCCCTCCTGTCCCTAAGTGAATGAACGAGTTGCAGTATTCATTCAAAGTGATACTACTCAGCAACAAAATGAATGAAATAATACAATATATATGAATCTCAAAAAGTTTAGGCTAAACAAAATAAGTCAAATATGATGGGTTACAAACCACAAGACTTCATTTCTGTGAAATGGTGGAATATCACCCATGGATAGTTGTCTGGAGCTATTGGTCAGAAGAGGCGTTTGACAACCAAAGGACACAGGACACTTTCCAGATGACAGTGACACACACACAAGTGCAAACGATGACCCAAATCCTTCAAATTCCACACTTCAACTTTATCATGTATCAATCATACTATAACAAATATACTTTTAAGCCTTTGAGACAGACCAGAGAGGAAGAAAGTAAGTCAGAGATAAGGGTAGAGAAGGGGCCGTCCATGGTTGGCCTTGTGTACCAGGCTAAGGAATCTGCACTGCTCTCTGGGAGTCGGGAGCCACACGAGGTTCAAGCAGGGCAGCGTCATGGCCTAGTTTGTTTTGGAGCAATCTTTCAGGCCACAATTTGAAGAAGGGAGTGGAGTTGTGGTAGTGAGGTAGGAATACAGCTTGGAACACTGGCTAGCGAAGTAAGTGGGAACCTACTGCTTACAAGACCCTGCCTGGGACAGCACCAAATAGTTCCCAAGACCCTATATGCGGAATCCTTTCAGGCTCCTGTGAAATGTGGACCACGTATATAAACACTGATGCCACGAGAAGCCTGCTATCTTGAGTCTTTGGTAACTCACTCTGTCTTTCAGATCAAGATATACTTTTATTTTGGCTCTTTTTCTTCTTTGGTGCAAGTTTGTTCTACAGAGCCAGTTTTTCCCTGATCTTTTTACCCCTCGCTTTTTAAATAAATGTTTGGCACTGACTTGGGCTTGTCTCATCCAATTCATTGTTAGAGGCAAGAAAAACTTGGAATAGGTTTAATTGGTGAGCCATTTCTAAAGAAACTATTTAATAAACAGTAGGACCACGTGTGGGGGATGAGAAAGGAACGTTCCTACTATTTCAGCTTTAAAAACCAAGGGCCTCAGAAGGCAGGCAGGCCAGAAGAGGAAGACGGAGAATGTGGTCAGGTTGGGATGCCTCAGAAAGTGGGGATTGCTTAGCCCTCCCCCTCCCTGCACAGGGATCAAACTCAGGACCTTGTGCTTTGGAGACAGGTGCAGTGCCACTGGGCTAACACTCGCCCCCCCACCCACACACACACACTAGATTATAAATTTTTCATGGCCAGGACTCAGAAGAGCAATGTGAGCAGAATCCAGAATCTTTGGAGAGAAGGAGCAGCCTGGGAAGGTGCGAAATACGAGGGAAGAGTGTGGAACACACAGGGATGGAAGGGTAGAAAGGAGGGAGCAAGACCAGAGGAGAGTGCGAGGCAGGAGTTACGAGGCAGGGTGTGGCCGGAGAGGCCACCAGCCACAGAGCAGTCACGTGGGATGAAAACCAAGAGAAGGGGCCCCGGAGTGGGGCAAGAACTCTCATCCCAGAGGTTAAAGCCAAGGGAGGAGGAAGAGAAGGTGGGACATGTGGGTGTCCTCTGGGAAAGTTAGAGAGGGAAGAGGAAGTATGTCCCTTGAGGAAAACAGGGACACAGATGAAGACATGGCAGACCGGCCAGGAGCCAGCCTCTCAGAATGAGTGTTACACCACCAGGGAGGGCCGAAGCCTAAACCGTGCCCCGCTGTGTCAGGGTCTTCCAGAGGGCTGGGTGGGATTAGGAGGCTCTGTATGGGAGGAGGGATGGGGGTCATAGGAGCTCACATCTGTGAAGGGACACAGGTATTTTCACCAGCACAGAATGTCCTCTGAGGTCCACTTCCGTCCACTATCAGCATCTGTGTTTTCAGGTGACACTAACTCCCCACGTGTCTGAGCTCCAGGGGAGTTTTGGGATTGAGATTTGACCTATTAAAGCACAGCATTTCTCCTGGTGCAGTGATTGGCTCAGAGATAGAAATGTGAACCAGGTCAACCAATGAGGATAAAGCCTAAGGCTTTTTTTTCACCCATGCTCCCGGAGCATCCCAGGGTCTTCACAGTAAGATACATCCCTGCTATTTGTTTATTTATTTACTTACAGGCAGGTCACCAGATCACTGAATTACCCAAGCTGGGCTTGAACATGCAATCTTCGCCCCTCCACCTCCCAGGGTGCTTCAATTATCAGTATGTGTCACCAACCTGTAGCTGCCAGGCTGGTAAAAGAGAAGCCTGGAGCTCCTGGTGACTTTCTTTGCCACTTGGGGGAAGGCTGCTTGCGAATGGAGACCACAGAAAGGGACAAAATGTTAAAATCTGTGTGCATATGCTCTCCCCTGAGCCCAGTTATAGCAGAGGCAGCACCCCCAGCTTTGAACCGAGGCACTTTCCTTAGGCTGATCTGAGTGGAGGTCTCTGTCACTTGCCATCAAAGCAAACCTGGGTAATGGAACCTGTGAAGAGGCCTGAACCTGGCTGCTAGAAAGAGCTCAAGGAGCGGAGCTGGCTGCAGCCACGGCACCATCCACATCTGCTCTCCCTGCACGGACTACTCTCCTTTCTGCGTGGCTGCCTTTGAACACACCATGCTATAGCACAGTCCCAGCACTTCCCAGCGAATACAGGCCTGGCCTCCTGCACTTCCTGCCCAAGGGGTCTCGCAAGGGAAAATCACTTCTCCCGCCATCCTCCTGCCTCAGCCCCCAAAGTAGCTGGCATCACAAGTAGGTGCCACCACACCCAATTTAGGGAGGCTGACCCCGGACCCCTGCTCTGAACCCTGAGCTGATCCCGAGGGAGGCCTCAGCAGTGAGCCCGTGCCGCTGTGCCCGCTGCTCCAGGCTGCCTGCCCCCAGTGATCACACGGTGAGAGTCTCCACCCAGTCAGCCGCATAGGGTCATTGCTGTGAGGGGCGATGCAGCCGACCTCTCTGAGGAGAGTAGCGATGGTCCTTCCTCCCCCTGAGCAGGAAGAAGCATTCTGTTTCCTCTTTTTCTTCCCCCACATTTTTCATATTCTGTCTCTTCTTTAGCTGTAAAGTTCCAAGGAAGTGAGCCCAGAGCTGCTGGAGATATGTTCCCTGCCACAAAGAAAAACAGCTCGAAAGAGTGAAGATGTGTCACTGAGGAACTGAATTTAGCCATAAGTAACAGAGGCCTGACTGCAGTAGCTTTTCACATTGAAAGAATTCTAGAGTTTGGCATGGCCAGAGTTGGTTCAGTAGTAGGACTAATCCCTTAGTGCAAGATGGTTTTCTTAGTCCCAAGATGGCTGCTACAGCACCAGTCCTCAAACCCATATTCCAGGAAGAAACAAGAGTGGGAGGAGCAAGGGTGAGTCCTTTAAAAAGCATTTTAAAAGGCCCCCCTCAAGAGTTTCCACTTAACACCTTATTGGGCATTCCTATAAGCAGGGACAGCTGTGAGGCAGGCTGGCTTGCTACCATCCCCCAACTATAAAAAGCTTTGTAACTAAGGTCAGCAGAAGCTGTAGGGTAACTGTCACAAAGGTGGGCTGAGGAGAAGCAGGGAGAAGCACTGTGGCCTCCCTAGTGGGTTCAGGCCTGCCTGGCCACTTAGTTCTGTGGCCAAGAAACACCTCTTTTTTTAAACTCAGTTTGAGCTTCCTGTCACCTGCCACCAGGGAACCCTGGTCAGCAGAGGTCACCTACATCAGAGACCTCTCCGCTTCCCCTGCTCTCAGTGAAGGTTTTTCCCACAACCTCCTTGGTGCTTAGAGCAGAAATCATTGGCACTGACTTTGCTCTTACTCACACGCGGTTTAGCGGCACATGCTAATTTCCATACCAACTCATTTCCCGCCCTCCAGGGCACCTGGAGGGAGGCCCCACCCAGCCCTGCCCGCCTCATCCAGTCCAGCAAAAGCAGGGCTGGGAAATCACACCTCATCCCCGGCCACTCAGGGGGGACCGCACAGGACACAGAGTGCGCACCTGGGACCAGCTCACCCAGCACTCTGGGGAGGGGGAAAAGTACGCCCGTAATCCCAGAGGTTTCTGAGGATGAAGCAGGAAGATCTAGAGTTCAAAGCCAGCCTGGGAAACCTTGTCTCAAAGTGAAAAATAAAAAGGGGTGGGATGCAGCCAGATTCCACCCCCCAGCACTGCGAAAAACAAGAACAAATCCCAAGACCTGGAGAAAGGCCTTCAGTTCCCCCGAGGCCACAAAGCTGTCCCACAGCACCATGCTGGCCCTCAGTGCTCACGACCCCAGGAAGCCTCCGGTGGGGAGGTCTGAGGTGCACAGCCTGCCCAGGACCCAGGGGACACCGACCTGTCTGCTAAGGAGACACCGTGCCCGGCCAGGGCAGTGGGTTGCTCCTCTGGGGAGGGGCAGCGCCCTGCCTCAGGCCTGCGCAAGGCACCCCGAGGCAGGAAATGAGCCAGCAGGGAAGTCAGAACCCGCCATGACCCCAAGCGCGAGTAGGGGCCAGGCGGCTGCCAAGAAGGGTGGGAAGGAGACTCTGCTGTAGGCAGCAGAGTTGGGAGAGGAGCCTGGCGTCCAAGCCAGGACTCCTGCCCCGTCACTGCTGCCTGGCGCAGTGACCTTGAGCAACTCCCTCACCCTCAAAATTCTGAGAAATGCCACCCACCACCTTGGACAGGCGCATGGTCTTTCCTCACTCATTTTATCATTCCTCCCTTCATTTGTCCGACATGCATGTTGGAAAAAGCTAACATGCTCTTTGCAATCAGAGCCTAAATTCAAATCCCCACCTGTCGCTAACCAGCCCCATGGTTTCAGCCAGGTCATTCTGTCTCTGTGCGCTTTGCTCCTTTCCACCTGTTGTTTTCCTCCCCCCCCCTTTTTCAGTGCTGCGGATTGAACTCTCGACTTGGTTCATGCTAAGAAAATGCTCTATTACTGAGCTACACCCCAGTCAGGACCAAGACATGTACCTGAGGTGTCCCCTCAGCACAGTAGCTGACACACAACGGTCACACCTGTCTTTCCTTTACCTGTCCCCAGACACTGATTTCTGGATCACAGGACCCCAAAAAGATCTGCATCCCTGGCCCCTTAGGCTTCCCTACTTAGAAGAGAACCGTGGCTCATGCCATCTGATGCAAGGATCCCCAACCCACAATAGACAGATGGGGCCTTAGAGTGACTTCTTGGACAACATCAAGAGACACAGCCTACGTAAAGGCAGACACATCTTCCTCCAGACAGCTGGAGCAGGAAATAGTGGCCAGGTGGCTAGCATGAAGCTCAACCGGGACCCCCAAAGTCCCTACAGGATATGGTGAACAGAGCCAGAGCTCTTGCCATGCCTGCCAGCAAGAACCTGAGAACTCCTGCTCCTGGCTGTCACAGTGCCCCCTTGTGGCTGGGAAGCCTAGGAGTGACGCTGGGCCCAAATTGAGGGCCCAGATAGGTTCTGTCCCTCTTCACATGGAATAACAGGTGAATTTGGTGCATGAAAGCGAGGGCGGGGAGTGCATTTAAAATTACTCCCAACTGCTGGGCGTGGTGGCTCACGCCTGTAATCCCAGCACTCGGGAGGCAGAGACAGGAGGATTGCTGAGTTCAAGGCTTGCCTAGGCTACATAGTGAGCTCAGAGCCAGCCTGAACTACAAAAGCGAGACCCTGTCTCAAAAAAAAAAAAAAAATTACTCCCAGCCTTAGGGTCCCCATTAGCTCCAGGCTCTGAGTGGGAATGATGATGTCTGCCTCATCTGGTGTGGTCTGTCCTGGGATTAGCACACAGCCTAGCATGCTCAGGAGTAAAGAAATGAGCTAAGAGGGGGCTGGGGATTTAGCTCAAGTGGTACCGTGCCAACCTTGGACACACAAGGGCCCGAGTTTGATCCCCGGTGCCACTAAATAAATAAATAAATAAATAATAAATTAAAAAGAAAAAGAAATGGGCTAAGAAAGAGAGATCCCCTCAACTGTAGCCAGATTCCCCTCTATCCCTAGGCCAGGCCCCAACTTGGGGCACCAGAAGCTGCTGGGTGCCAGGTAAGCAACATCTGAGCTTTCCTAGGCTGTGTGTCCCAGGCTCTTCATTTATCTTCTCTGAGCCTTGCGATCTTCATCTACGTACAGAGGTGTTAATGAAGGCTGTCTCAGCGGAGCTCTGTGGAAAACTGTCCACACGGTAAAAGGGCAAAACCCAGCCTGAGCTCAGTACATGGCATTTCCTTGCCAAGACTGGAATGGGCAGCAGAATTGTCCCCATTCAGACAACTATTCCTGCCTTCTCTTTCGTTGTTGTTTTTTGTTTTTGTTTTTTGTGTTTTTTTTTTGAGACAGAGTCTCACTTTGTAGTTAAGGCTGGCCCTGAGCTCACCTTGTAGCCTAGGCAAACCTCAAACTCAGCAGTCCTCCTGCCTCTGCCTCCCTAGTGCTGGGATTACAGGTATGAGCCACCATACCTGACATTGTGGTATGTGGTACTGATAGCTGGTGAGTGTAAGTCACTGTGCCTGGTGTTATATGTAGTCACTGGGGATCGAACTCAGGACCTTGTACTTGCTAGGCAGGCGCTGGAACCACTGAGCTAAATTTCCAGCCCCTACCTTCTCTTTCTGTCACAAAGCCATGCCAGCTCCCCAAGAGGGGCTGGCAGCTGCCTACAGGCTCACATCCAGCCCCAAACCAAAACAGTCTCTTCCTAGGCAGTGGCAGCCATTGCCCCTCCCCCCTCAGCCCCTCCCCCATCCCCCTCCTGTCCTTTCCTTCAGCAGCTTCCCTGCCTCTTTGTGCTCCTTCTAAAAACTGGTCTGGCCAAGAGGAGACAAGTAGAAACGCCCAAGATCTGGTATTTCCTAATCAAGCATCCCTATCATCACCAGCCCTCTAAAACAAGAGACCCAGAAAGGGTGAACATGAAAATTCAGCCCCTGCTGAGAAGCATCCAAAGGCAAGTTGAACAGCTCTAGGGGGTTGAAGAGAAAGAGACTTGGATGGAAGAGGGCGAACTGTTTAAAGTTCAAGGCGCAACACGTAAAGACGGAACAACTGGTACAACAGGGAAGCAGAGATGATTAGTAGAAAGTGAATGGGTCGCAGAGGGAGCGCAGAAATATGGGGAAGGAAACTGGGCCGCCACTTCTAAAAACTACCCGTTTGTGATCTGAACAGCTGTGATGACTAAGGATTGCTGGCGGACCATGAGAAACTTGGCATGAACTGAAACAGGCTTTCATTTCAACAGAATTCACAGGAGCACGGTTCCTAACAGCAGTCCCCAGAAGCTTCCATTTCAGCTGAGATGGGATGGATACTTTGGGGCAGCCCCCTTCAGATCATGGAACTAAGGGCTAAGGAGCAAAGCTGAGCCAACCTCATGGCCCTGGCAGAGGTGACAGGCACACAGTTCGTACAGTGCCAAAATAGCATTAGTGTTTTCCTCCTTTAGTGATTTGCTTAGACTTAGGTCTTGTGTAATCTATAGAACCTTCTAAGAAATGGTGGAGTCTATTAGGAGCCACTACTATTCCATGACCGGAGTAAGCCGGAAACATGAGCACTATCTGGAGTGAATTTGGTCCTTGTAAAGATCTGGTCTTCGGATGTAAATGCAAAGGAACTCATCTGTCATGAGCCTGAGTTGAGAGAACAGCCTCTGTGGAATCAGATTCCTTTTAAAAAGTGTTTACCCCTTGTGACGTGAACCTTAGGCCTGACTGCCTTGGCATTTGCCCTTAATATGCGCTGGGCCATGCAGAAGGTTTAACCTCCACTTCTCGTGTGGTTGAACCAGTGTGTTTTTTGGTAACATGGTGACTGTAGATAAGCTTAGTCCCCATCCCACCCCAGCTCCTAACTCCTTTCTTCCTTATGGTGGACTTTTAAAACTTAAAAAAAAAATCCTGATTGAATATCAACACCTAATTCCATTCTTTGTGAAATGGTTGCTTCAACCTGATTCCCTAATTACACTGTGTTGGTGTCTTGCACGGGAATTCAACCTTCCCTTCCCCTTGTCTATTGTATTGTGTTTGCTGTCTCTCACATTCTGCAAGACTGTCTTTTTAGCAGAAAATTTCAGTAAAGTGTTTTCTGTAATCCTTTTTGAAATAAAAATAAATTAGATACCCCCTCATCCACCTTCCCCAGTAACAGAGCTCACAACCCCTCCTCTTGGTGCTCTGGACCCTGAAAAGTGCCCAGGACCCAGGAGAATTCACCAAGAGAGCAAAGTGCCATGAAGGAGGAAGGGGAGCTGGAGAGCCAGCCTGACCTCCACACACACACACACTGCAGGTGGCAGGCAGCAGCCAAAGGCTCTGGCCTTGATTCTTTCCCCATAGTGCACGGACCAGGCCATCACACTGTAGGCTCTTCGGCACTTGGACTGAGATGGTAGAAGAAGCCTGCTTAATAGGGTTGACGTCTCAAGACGCTCAGGTCTCTCTTAGGCTCTGCGCTTGGGAAAGACACATATGGTGAAGAAATGACCTGGTCTCTTTGAATGGCTGGTTACTCTACACCAAACACTGTCCTCTGAATTTAACAGGATATATCCCAATCACCACCACAAATGTGTCTTTCTTTCTTTTTTTTTTCTTTCTTTATTTCCTTTCTTTCTTTCTTTCTTTCTTTCTTTCTTTCTTTCTTTCTTTCTTTCTTTCTTTCTTTCTTTTTTTTTTTTTTTTTTTTTTTTTTTTTTTTTTTTTTTTTTTTTTCCTTTTTTTTTTTTTTTTTTTTTTTTTTTTTTTTTTTTTTTTTTTTTTTTTTTTTTTTTTTTTTTTTTTTTTTTTTTTTTTTTTTTTTGTGGTACCAGGGATCAAATCCTGGCCCTGTGCTTCCAAGGTAGGCACAGTATCACTTGAGCTCAATCCTCAGCCTACCACCACAAATTTTTGTTTGTTTATTTGTTTGTTTTAGAGGCAGGGTCTCGCTTTGTAGTTCAGGCTGGCCCTGAGCTCACTATACAGGCCAGGCAAGCCTTGAACTCAGCAATCCTCCTGTCTCTGCCTCCTGAGTGTTGGGATTACAGGCGTGAGCCACCACTACCGGCATTTGTGGTATGTGGTATTGATGGCTGGTGGGCGTGAGTCACCATGCCCAGCATTGTATGTGGTTACCAGGGATCAAACTCAGGACCTTGCACTTGCGAGGCAGGCACTGGAACCACTGAGCTAAATCTCTGGTCCACCACCACAAATTTTTGAGGTCAACACTATTGCTTTGCCTACAGATAAGGAAACTAAAGTGACCTGCCCTAGGTCAAAGGAAGGATTTGAACTCAAGTGTCTCTAACTTCAAAGTCAATACACTTGGGCCTCCATCTTTTCACAGGTCAGAAAATGTACAAAATACAGTAAAATCCACTTCCTAATCTGGACAAAATTTATGCAAAGGAAAAGTCAGAGATGGGCCAGAGACTTAGCTCAGTGGTTCCAGTACCTGGCTAACAAGTACAAGGTCCTGAGTTCAATCCCCAATAACAACATACAATAGTACCAGGTGTGGTGACTCACACCCACCAGCAATCAGTACCACATACCACAATGCCAGGCATGGTGATTCATGCCTATAATCCCAGCACTTGGGAAGCAGAGGCAGGAGGATTGCTGAGTTTGAGGCTTGCCTGAGCTAGATAGTGAGCTCAGGATCAGCCTGAACTACAAAGTGAGACCTTATCTCTAAACAAATGAACAAACAAACAAATAAATAAAAGTCAGAGATGCCAAATGATCCCACCATTGTCACTTGAAGTTTTAGGGCTGTTGGTTGGCAAATATGAGCCACATATGGTGGGATACACATAAAATCCCACCATTCTGGGAAGCTGAGGCAGGAGGATTATAAATTCTAGCCAGTCTGGCAATTTAGACAGATTCTCTCAAACTAAGAAAATAAAAAGGCTGGGGATATAGGTCGTAAAGGCCATGTGTTCAATACCCAGTACCACAAGAAAATCAATAATTAATAGCTTCCAAAATAAAATGATTAAAATTTACATTGAAGCTAGAAGACCAGTACTTCTTGCCCTGAAGACTCACTATAAATGTAGTCATCGAAACAGTGTGATATTGGGAGAAGACACAACTAGAATTCCACAGAACAGGATGGAGAATCCAGAGTTGACCCAAAAAGAACAAAGTTAATTCACTGGAAAAAAATCTGAGCTGGGCATGTTGGCATGAGCCTGGAATCCCAGCACATGGGAGGCTGAAGCAGGAGAATCACTATGAGTTTGATGGTGGCCCAGGCTATATTACTAAATAAATAAATAAATAAAATCTGTTCAAAAATTATGTGGGAACATTGAATCTGCATATGCGAATCAAAAAGAAATCTAAGACATAAATCTTACTTCTTTTGCAAAAAATAACCTCAAAGTGGATCATGGACTTAACAAAGTACATTATAAAACATGCATTATAAGACAAGCTGAAGGGAAGAAGATTTAGCTCAAGTGGTACCATGCCTACCTTGGAAGCCCCAGGACCCTTTGATCCCCAGTACCGCAAAAAAAAAAAAAAGACAAGCTGAAGGGAAATGGTACCATATCTAAAAAGTCCACCAAACTGAATGCAGCACCACAGACTTGTACTCCCAGCTACCAGCAAGGCTGAGGCAGAAGGGCTGAAAATACAAGGCCAGCCTGGATAATTTAGTGAAACCCTGCCTCAAAATAAAGTAAAATTCCCTGGGGATATAGTTCAGTGGTAGAATACTATCTGGCTAGGCTGCCGGAGGCCTTGAGCTCAATCTCTGGTGCTGTCCTTAAATAAATAACCCCCAAAGGCTCACATATTGAAGACTTGTCCCATTGCTGGCAGCTGTTCAGAGGTAGGACTTTGGGAAGTGCTGGATCATGGATCCAGTGCTGGATCTGACTCCATCAGTGGATTAACCCACCTGCGGATTCCTAGTTTGATGGCATGATTGGGAGGTGGTGGAAACTAAGGTGCTGCATTTGGTTGAAGGGAGGGGTCATGGGCCTGCCCTCGGGGGACGTTTTGTGCCTGCCACCCCTCCTACCCGGTTCCCATGGAGTAAGCTATGTTTCTTTACCACGCCCTCCACCAGGATACACTTATCTCCCATTGGACCCAGTAACAATGCAGCCAGCCCACCATGGACCAAAACCTCTGAATTCATGAGCCAAAGCAAACTTTTCCTCCTTTAAATGGTTTAACCCAGGTCTTTTGTTAGTGTGGGGAAACTTACTAATACACCACATGGGAATTCAAATCTTCAGAAAGGATTGAAGGTTATTGGGTGTGATAAATATCTGGGTGACTATGTATGACTATTTTCCACATTAATTTCTTTAAATAGATAAAACTCTTTAAAGAATAATTTATAGCACTATGCTGTGAAGTTTGTAAAGTGCATGGATATGATCTATTTAAGTAACAAAAAGCATAGGAGGGTGCTAAGTAATGATAATGGTAAGTAGTAGAGTATATGAAATGTTGCAATATTAACCCTAAGTAGACTGTGAAAAGTTAAAGCTATTTTTAGTTCTTACTGATACCACTAAATATGCAGAAATAATAACTAAATTAAAATGAGAAGTTCTAGAGAATGCTCAAATGAATCCAGAGCTAGCAAAGTTTTCCTCATCTGTAAATGGGGCTCGGAGAGACAAACCTATTGTGGCTGTGAGGTTGAGAGACAGATGGGGCAGTGGCTGCCGGAGGAAGCAGGCGGGAAGGAAGCAGGGCTGCTTCTCACACAGTTCAGGAGGAGCAGGTGACAAAGTTACAATGGAGGGACGACCTGTCCATTCAAATGACCTCTGGGACTAGGCTTGACCCTCCCTACTTGGCTCCCACAGTGTAGGAGAACGCTCCCACTTCCTGCTCCTCTGTTTTCCCTCTGTTTCCACACAGTCCCTCATCTCTCCCGAGTAGACCAGCTGCAGGTCTTTCTGTGGCACGCATCTGGGCACAAGCAGTGACAGACCTCCAGTCTATTTCCAGGTTTCTGGGCACCAGGCTATCTCAGCTTCTCCTAACTACAGAACCTTTACACACCAGGTTCACTCCTGGTGAACTTGGCCAGGGCTCTGTGTCTTCAGAATCAGCAGAGCTGCAGAAGAGGGCAGGTGGTAAGCTGGGGGCTGTGGACCTCCTCCTCGCTGCACTCCTGTGGCCTGAAGGTCTCAGCACAGCCTCGCAGGGGCCTAGTCAGCTGCATGGATGAAGTGCCACAGGGCATCATGCATTCATCCCTTCATTCATTCTGTATAATGGACCTACTCACTTTGAATACTACTACCCTGCTTTCTTGCTACTTTCTGAAGCAGTTTTGGAAGTCCTTTCTCCATGTCTTGAGTTGTGCTGTCATGGCTGCCTCAACATCCTGAATCAACTCAAAACATTTACCTTTCATGGTCATTTCACCTTTGGGGAAGAACCAGAAGTCAGACAGAGCCAGATCCAGCGAATAAGGTGGATGAGGACATGCCCTAGTGTGCTCATGAGCCTTTCTGCTGGATGGTACTTGAGGTGTCTGATGCTGATACACTTTGTAGACACATACTTTAGTTTTTGTCATCCCCTCTACACACAGGGAGCTCGTTACCTCTCCCAAACCTACTCTTTTTTTTTTTCTTTTTCTTTTTAACCTTAAAATGCCATGTTTACTGTAAAGGTCAATGCTGATTCTTATGATGAGTTATCAATAGGATTTCTCATAATGAGCACAGACATTAGGGCCTCCAAGTTTTCTGGATCTTCAGTGACATGGGTCAGCTACCAGGAGGGTCCAGTGTATTGGATGAGAATATCTTTGTTGTCCTTCTTGGAAACTTCATCCACATATACTTCTTTATTTTTTTTTTATTATTTTTTTTTTTTTAGTTTTCTGAGACAAGGTCTTACCTTGTAGTTCAGGCTGGCCCTGAGCTCCATATGTGGCCCAGGTAAACCTCCAACTCACAGCAATCCTCTTGCCTCTGCCTCCCCAGTGCTGGGATTACAGGCAGGAGCCGCTACGTCCAGCATTATCCACATATTTCTGGTAAGAGGCCACCAGGGCTTTGGAGATGGACTGACAGATAGGGTAAATTGGGGCCACAGACCCACCACCCTTCACACCGACAGATGCCGACAACAGCAAACCACTCCTTCCCCCAAAGCAGAACAGGCTCCAGTAATTTGTGCTGCAGCGTGCACGGCTCCATCATCTCCAGGGGACACCTGTTCACTCTGATGAGACCACGGTCCTTTTTGCAGTGTGCCATGGCTCTGGCCATCTTCTTGTGACTGAAGACTTGCACATACTGCAGCGGGCCTTGGGACAGCATGGTTGCTACAGTAGACCAGAAGTCCTCACCGTGTGGCACTGTAACTGGAAAAGGGAAGCTCGGGGTCACCCAAGGTGCTTTTCAGGGTCTGTGCACACGTCTTGAGCACCATATCACAACCCCTGTTGGTAAGAAAACTCAGGCTTATAGTCCCTCAGTTTATCTGTCTCCTTCAGAGACTCGTCACACAGAACAGAGTGCCTTCCTCATCCTCAGAACAGCCCTGTTTATCCTCCCCACCACACTCTTGTATTCCCACATACTGGGACAACATCACACAGAGAGCCAGGCTCAGAGAAGTGTGGTACCTGTGCAAGTTCACACAGCTGAGGAGGGAATGGGCCTCTCGTCTGCAGCTGTGATTGTCCAGCTCTTGCTGACTAGGTTCCATGCTACCAAGACCCCACTGTTAATTGTCCTTCTACCTTAATATTCATTTCCCAGGGCTGCCGGTGGCTCAGAACACAGAAATGGCCAGGCATAGTGGAGTGTGCCCACAAATAAGCCTAGCACTCTGGGAGGCTGACACAGGAGGGTTGCAAGTTGGAGCCCAGGCTGGGAAACTTGGAGATTTGTAGGAAAGAGCTACTAGAAGCCAGCAGATGAGGATCAAGCATCAGCCCTACAGGGACAGCAGCAAGGCCTTGGCTGTGACTCACACCATCTCTGTGCCTTATTTCCCTGCCTCTATAGAAGAGAGAGAGAGAAAGAGAGTAAAGCTGGGTCTGTAATCCCAGCACTCTGGGAGGCTGAGGCAGAAGGATCACAAGTTTGCTCAGTGGTTCCAGCACCTGCCTCACAAGCACAAGGTCCTTGGTTTGATCCCTGGTAACCATATACAACAATACCAGGGGCCGGAGGGTTAGCTCAGAGGTTCTGGAACCTGCCTCGCAAGCACAAGGTCCTGAGTTTGATCCCCAGTGACCACATACAATGCTGGGCATGGTGACTCACGCCCACCAGCAATCCATATCACATACCACAGTGCCGGGCGTGGTGGCTCCTGCCTGTAATCCCAGCACTCAGGAGGCAGAGACAGGAGGATTGCTGAGTTCAAGGCTTGACTGGGCTACATAGTGAGCTCAGGGCCAGCCTGAACTACAAAGCGAGACCCTGTCTCAAAAAAAACAAAAAACAAAAAAACGAAACAATACCAGGCTCATGCCCACCAGTACTCAGTACCACACATCACAGTGCTGGTTGTGGTGGCTCACGCCTGTAATCCCAGCACTCGGGAGGCAGAGGCAGGAGGATTGCTGAGTTCAAGGCTTGCCTGGGCTACATAGTGAGCTCAGGGCCAGCCTGAACTACAAAGCGAGACCTTGTCTCAAAAAAAAAAAAAAGGCTGTGGATGTAGTTCAGTAGCCTTGCCCAGTATGCATGAGGTCCTAAATTCAGTCACCAATACACAAAAAAAACAAATTAAAAAAAATCCGGTGATTAACATAAGCAGCACCGAAAATTCAAGTAGTTATAAAACAATGTATGACAAAGTTACCATGGAGAGGAACATGTGTTGCGGGGCCCTACAGCACCAGTACCTAACCCTGACTGAGAGGCGCAGTGAGACTTCTCTGAGGAAGTGCTTGCTGGGATCAGAAGGCCAGAGAGCTGGGCAGGAGGCAGAGGTCAAGGAAAGGGTGTGGCCAGCAACTAGGATGCTGGGTTGCTTTGGTGAGGCGGCTGGAAGGAGGGGCAGGGGCCCCCACAAGCCACTCTCAGGGTTCAATTTCTGACTGGCTCCTTGTGGAGGGAGGCACTTTGGGCCTGCAGGAGAGAGGGCGCCTCAGGACTGAGGGGCCATGCATGGTGTGGCCAGTGAGCAGGGTGCGGCCCTTGTTCTGAGGCCTGAACCCAAGGCCACAGGAAGGAGGGACCTGGGCTGGTTCCAGGGGTGTTTGGTGTTTGGCGGTGGAGCGGACGGGCGCTGGGAAAGAGGGAAAAGGAAGAGAGTCAGAGGAGGGACCGGCATTCCCTGTGCCCTCCTCCTCCCGCCGCACAGACGGCCTCTCAGCCCCAGGGATCCTGGGTTTCCACAGGAAGAACCAAGAGGGAAACCACAGGGGAAGGGGAGCAAGACAGAGAGCAACCAGAAGCTTAACGCAGGGCACTGAGCAGAAGGAAGTGGGGGGAGACTTTGGTAGCAGCTACCGCTCATGAAAAGACAGAAGGGACACTTGGAGGAACAGGCTTTCTGAAGTTCTGCTGCGCTGAGATCCCGTCTTGTCTCCTCCGGCTGCCACGACAAATTAGCACAGACCGGGAGGCTTCGGGCATCAGAAATGTACCCTCACAGCTGCGGGATCCAAAGGCTGGAGCCGCGGTACGGCTCTGACCACCCTCCCTCTACAGGCCCGAAGGGGGGGTCCTTCCTTAGAGCTTTGGGGGCTTCTGTGTATTCTAAAGAGCAGCCCCTTACAGGTCTATGGTTTGCAAGTATCTTCTCCCACCCTGCAGGCTCTTCGCACCCTCCTCACGGAATCCTCTGATGTCTTTAATCTTGATAAAGTCCAATCTGTCCCCTTCGTTTTCCGGGGCTTTGTTTCAGGAGCTGCCCCGTGAGGCAGGGTGCTCCTTCCTGGGAGTCCTGGTGAACAGCTAGGGGTCTCCCCGGGGCGGCAGGGTGGGGACAAACTACAGATCAAATCTGCAGGGTGAGAGTCAACAGCCAGAGGAGCCGGTGCTCAAGTTTCCACCCCGAATCGGGGGCTGGCGGGGGCCGACACAAATGGAGCCATCTGCCTGCCGGCACAGCTGGACGGAGGACAACGAAGACGAAATGTAGGTTCTGTCAAGCCTCGGTGGACGCAGTGAGCAGCGGGCACTCTTGGCTGCTGCCTGGAGAAGTGAATCTTGTTAGATTTGTGCTGAAGAACAGCAAGTGTCTACCGAAGCGTGTAGGTGACTTTTCTGTAGTCGGCACTGCACACCTGACATCAGTGAGCGTATGTCATCCTCAGGATGAGTAGGAGAAGCCCTACTCCACAGAAGCGCTATCGTTTTTGTCATCGCTTGGTTTGGTTTTTTGTTTTGTTTTGGAGGTAGGGTCTCACTATGAAGTCCGGGCTCGCCTTGAATTCTCAGGGATCCTCCTGCTTCAACCTGCTGACTGCTGGGATTACAGGTATGCACCACCACACCCAGCTCAAAGGCATTTTTCTTAATAGACGCAAGCTGCCTTCCAACAACAGAATAAATACATAAATCATGGCATAGTTACATTGTAGGGAACTAGACAGCAATGAGGAGTGAGTCACAGGAAGACCAAGTCTCTCAATCAGAGCCCTAAGTGATAGAAGTCAGGTACGAAAGAATATGCATTCTAGGGCCTGGGGTTTAGTTCAGTGGTTCCGGTGTCTGCCTCAAAAGCACAAGATCCTGAGCTCAATCCCTAGTACCACATAAAGAGGTGTGTGTGTGTGTGTGTGTGTTATAAGACACAAGTGAAGTAAAATCAGGAAAATTAATAGTGACACAATAGTACAAATTCCTTACGGTGAATGTTATCAGCATGTACATCTAAAATAATGGTCACCCTTGGAAGTCCCAGGGACTGAAGAGACCCAGGGTGGGGTCCAGTTACAACCTCTTCTTGTTCTGTTTTGTACATGGGCGGGTTTTGCTATGAAAATTCATCCAACCGCACAGTTGGGACTCTTGGGGGGCATGTGTATTGTATCATAATAAAATGTACAAGAAGAAACAGAACAAGCAGAAACTGGGCTGATATTGCGGTCAGGGCTAGGGTGGAGACAAGGTTCCTCTACAGCCACCCGGCCCAGGGCTCTGCCAGTGCATGGGTGATGTGTCCCGGGGAGAGGGGCACTTACAGCACCAGGACCCTGCCAGGCACATGTGTGGAAGCCTCTCCCTCCCTCTCTTCCTCTCGTCTTCCTCCTTTTCTTCTTTTTGCATCTTCTCTCCTTCTTTTCTGTTTCACCATTGTTTGTTTTCTGAGACAGAATCTCACTATGCGGCCCATGTTCGCCTCCAACTTGTGGTGATTCTCCTGCCTCAGCCTCCCAACTGCTGAAATTGCAGGCATGCACCATCATCATGCCCGGCCTCCTTTCTTCTTTATTTATGCTTTCAGGGCCCATTCACTGAGCACCTAAGTCAGCCAAGTTTACAGACACAGAGATAAGTAACTTAGGGCCATGTGGTTGGGGAAGCAGACACATAAGCAAATCAGTCCAATATAGACTGAAAGGTCCCCAACAGGCTTCCATACAGGAGCAGAATAGTGCAGTCGGGCTGACGGGCACCACAGAAGGGCAGGGCACCCAAGGAAGGGCAGGCCATGGAGGGAAGATGCCCCTGGCAGAGGGAACAGCCAGCTGGGTCCTTCCCCTCCTCTTCCAACTCAGTGAGTGTGATTAGGAGTAACTGAGAAAAACAGGGTGGCAGGTCAAGAACTAAAGTGAGGGGCCTGGGGAGGGCATCATGGCTTCGGATATGGAGGCGGGATAGGAGTGCAAAGCAGTCCTGGTAGCAAGACAGGAGTCAAGTTCTCTGAGGCTTGGCCCAGGAAATGCAGGGGCGTGCTGCCCGGGGCTCCTGGCAGACAGAGCGGATGCTTGAATGTGGCAGACTGTGGTGCGAGGCAGCAGGGAGTGGCGGGGGCTGCGGATCTCAAGCGCTCCTCCATGTCAGGAGATGTTCAGACTCCGTTGTTTTAAATGCGGTGCGGGCCAAACAGAACATCTGGTCTCCAGCTCCCATGAAACCCTTGGCCTCAGTGTACGACCTCAGCCTGACTCTACCCCCATGTGTCTCAGGTTTCAAAAAGCGGTGTGTGTTGCTTGGCATCATGACTTGACAGCTGCAGTCACACAAGATGTGTCTGGGTCTTCTGCTCCTGTGGGGTCTCTCAGTGGCCACAGCCACCCCTGAAAGCCCTTCGCAGCTTTCCCTGACTCTTGGGCAGCCTCAGAGGGCTCGATGTCGTCTCTATAGAAAATAGAACAGTCTTCATGGGTCTTCATCCAAGTTCTGGAAAATACCAGGCGGCCAGACCCTTAGACTTGCAGTTGATATCCCCTGACTGGAGCAGACGCTCCCTGGAGCATATGGAACGGGGCCCCTCCCTCCCTGTGGACCGCTACCGTGTGCCAGGCCCAGGCAGGGCCCGGGGCCGCATCCTCCTCCTAACAATGCCTTAGGACCTTGGCACTTGGGCCGCAGCGGGCACGCAGAGCCCTCCCTCTCTGTGCACAGGACAGCCAAGTCACCCCAGGAGCTGGGCATGGGGTAACAGCACACACAGGGCCTTGCACATCCTCAGAAACAAGTAGAGCCACCAGGGAATGATGTTTTCCTAAACTAAAACCTCAGTGTTCAGGTTTAATTGCAGTGTTAGCACTTTGTGCTAAATAAATGGGTTTGTGGGTTGTTGTTTGGGCACTCAGTCTCTAAAAGTTTCACCATCACTGCCTTGGGATTTTTAGTGATTAACCCCATTTTACAGAGGGGGAAAATCAAGGGCAATGAAGTGAAATGACCTGCTTGAGGTTTCAGCCCCAGCCTGGTCTTAGACAACCATATCCTTTGGGATGGATACGTGTGTGCGGTCATGCAGAGCCCAGGCTCAGAGAAAGAAGGTGACTCAGCCAATGCCACCCATCTAGGAAGTAACACGTTACCAAGGGCACTCTTGGCTTAGTCTTTCAAAAATTAATCTTCACCCGCCTTAGGGGCCAGGCCTGTAATCCCAGCACTCGAGAGGCTGAACAGGGGCATCAAGAGTCCAAGGGCAGCCTGGACTATATGGCAAGATCCTGACTCAAAACGAAATTAATCTTGTGGGCCTGCTAATTATTTAACAAGTGCTTTCCAAGCACCCGTCGGCTTCTGTCCCAGGCTCTGGGGACGCCACCGTCGTGAGCAAAATAAACAACAGTTTCAGCCCCGGTGAGACTCACATTCCAAACAGGGAAGCAGACAGTGAGAAAATAAACAGGTGTCGGGAAATGATGGGAAGGTGAAGCTCAGTGGGAGAAAGTAAGTCAGGGAAGGTGGCGGCCTGTGAGGGGGTGCAGGGAAGAGCCCCTCGGGCAGCGAACCCTCTAGACAAAGCCAGAAGTGAAGAGTGGGCCTGGGGATCTCAGGGAAGAGGCTGCAGACAAAGAAGGCAGTGGAGGGGCCTGGCAGGCTGAGGCACACGAGGGCCCCGAGGCTGGAGCAGGGCAGCAGGGGAGAGGGGAGGAGGAGGGAAGCTGGGTCCGGGCGCTGTGTCCTGGCTCTTGCAGGCCATTAGGCAGACTGGCTTTTAGTCTGAGTCCGTAGGAGCCACTGCCAGGCAGGCGCACAGACTCTAAGGGGCCAGATGGGGGGGCAACTGGGTCACGTGGCCACGGAAGCCAGAGGGGTTTGGGGGGGGCAGAGAGGTGGGAAGAAGTGGCTGGGTTCCAGACCGTTCTGAAGGTAAATTTTTTTTTTTTTTTTTTTTTTGAGACAGGGTCTCACTTTGTAGTTCAGGCTGGCTCAGAGCTCACTATGTAGCCCAGGCAAGCCTAGAACTCAGCAATCCTCCTGCCTCTGCCTCCCAAGTGCTGGGATTATAGGCATGAGCCACCACGCCCAGCATTGTGGGGTGTGGAACTGATTGCTGGTGGGTTTGAGTCCCCACACCCAGTATCAAATCATTGTATGTGGTTACTGGGATCGAACCTGGGACCTTGCGCTTGCTAGGCAAGCGCTGGAACCACTGAGCTAAATCTCCGGCCCTCTGAAGGTAAACTTAACGAGATTTGTGGGTGGACTGGACATGGCAAACAAGAACAAATAAAGAGTATGCATGGCATCATCAATGCGTCGGCCCAAGTAGCTGGAAGGTAGTTGTCACTTCCTGGCACGGGAAGAGGAGGTATGGGGAATCCAGAAGGCCCACGTTGGACGTGTTAGTTTGAGCTGCCTCTTGGATTTCCAAGTGGAGATGCTGAGCCAGGAAGCAGGTGCTGTGGATGATAAGGAGAATGAACCTGAAGAGCCCTCAGGCTTGGCGGGAAGGCAGGAACCCCTGGTGGTCTTTGGATTCTAGCAGTGTCCCAAAGTACCTGAGGGCAACCAGCCTCCGACATGGCTCCGCTGACCCTGCCTCCTGGTACTTACTCCTACAGCAGCCCCCCCCACAACAGAGCAACAAACTCTTGTACAAGTGCCGGGCTAATGGCCAAGCCTAGGCCATAAAAGGAACCAGCGCTCTGGCCTTGCTTTCCCTCGGATCCCTCACCCTGAGGGAAGTCAGCCGAGGATACTCAAGCAGCCCTGTGGCGGAAGCGAGGACTCCTGCCACCTGCCATGTGAGTGACCCATCTTGGGAGTAGATCTGCCAGTCAGTCTCTTTTTTCCCTCGCTTGTTTCTGCCCTTCCCACCACATCTCCCCAGCCCTGCGAAGCTCTGGTGTCCACGTGAAGACCATGGCACCACACCACCTGTGGCACCACATCTAACTTTGAAATGTCGAAGCCTGAAACAAATCCCTTCAGACAGTTCAGAGTGCCTCAGAGACACAGAGACAGCACGGTAGGGGACTGACTGCCCAAGGGACTCAGTCCCTCTCTGGCTGCGGAGTCCGCCTGAGCAGAAGCCCCAGGCGTCGCTCTCCAGCGGACAATTGGAGACACAGTGCGGTGGCCATGGCTGTGGACCTTCGTAGTGGACAGTCTCTGGCTCTGTGGCCCTGGGGAAGTCACTGCGCCTGTCCAACCTCAATTTCCTCAGGCAACTTAATGGATTTCCTGGTGCCAGGTGAGATGTGTGAGCCCCTCGGGTTCGGAGGCATCCAATAGACAGGCTTATTGTGGTCAAGTGACCTCATGGCTTATGCATGGCCGATTGGGGGTGGAGGGGGAAACCCCAACTCTTTCCATGGTCCCTCCGGTTCCCCTTTGACAAAGTGATGAATCTGTATCCATACCACCTCTTCCAGGGCTCTTCAGTGGACAAAAATAGCTTATGTGAGTAAATGTCAAAAAGATGCTATCATAGGGCAAGGACTCAAGAGACAGTTGAGTGGGTGGTTTGAGCTGGAACTTAGTGGTCACCTCTTTATTCAGTTATTTAAATAGGATCCAGATGCGTCAATACCGTATCGTTTCTCTAGTATGAGACACTGAAGGTATAAATGAGGTTCAGAATGTGCGATAGGTACTGTGAACTAGGAAGAAAATGATTGATGGGGAAGGGGGGGAGGGGAAAGTAAAGAAGGGCAAGAAGAAATGTGATGACAAAAAAAATGGAAACAAAGCTTATGTATATAGGGGACGGGGTGTAGGGAGGGCAGGGGAATAGGAAAAAATGAGAATCAAAATACATCATGTACAAGTACAAACTCTCAATGATTGATATAATCATAATGTATACCTAAAATATGCTAATAAAGTCAGTAAAGGAAAAATATGAATAAATAAATAAAATATGAACAAATAAATAATACAAATAAATAAATACATTTATTCATATTTTTCCCAGTACTGGCAATTGAACATAGGGCCTCTGCATCGAGCTGTATCCAAACTCACTATGTAGCCCAGACAAGCCTCAAACTCAGCAATTCTCCTGCCTCTGCCTCCTGAGTGTCCTCAGAACTTTTTAAATGAGTCTTTTTCTGTTGTTGAGACAGGGTCCCACTGAGTCTCACAGTTGCCCAAGCTGAACTCATATTTGTGACTCTCCTGCCTCAGCCTTCCAGAGTGCTCAGATTATAGGCCAGCACCATTGTACCAGCCCAAAATCTTCATCTTCTTTGTGAACAAGAACCATTTTTGTAGTCCCCAAATTCATGAGGGTGGCCAGAGGATCTTGGTCCAGGACTAGCAAATGAGGTGGTTGGCAAATAAGCTTTCAGAAGAAAGTAAAAAATAGGAAGGAAATAGCTCCATGAGACTGCTCTGTGCTCAGTTATGCATCTACAGACTCACATGTATCCTTCCACCACCTACCCTTCTGTCTTTTTACTTTTTTCTGTACCAGGGATCGAACTCAGGACTTTGAGCTCACAAGGCAGGTACTGGAATCACTGCCATCTACATTTCTCAACAGTTAGTAACTAGTAAACTTTACATATTGTTTACAATTGGCCAAGCGCTTTCCCAACACTAATTCTCTTCATTAAGCACCTACTATATAAATGTAAGTACCTTGTTTATGTGACCCCACTCAATTCTCCTAGCAACCCTGGGAAGTAGCTTTTATTGTCTTCATTCTGGGGTTAGGAAACTGTGACTCAGAGACTACTCAGTGTCACCCAGCAGGGGGACTGGGGTTCTCACTGGGCTGTCAGGTGGCAGAGCGCTCAACTGCTGCTGTCCTAGGGATCCTGCTGGTCCCCAGGCTGCAAGGCGCATAAAGCCTAGAGCTCAGGGGTGGCCCGTGAACTCATGACCTCCAGAGCCTTTCTGCACGGAGGAAGGCCCGGGTCCTGACCTAAAGCAGTGGAGAAACTCTTTCCCTTCATTTCAGGGTCAGGAAACTAGGATTTGGGAAATTAAGGGCGTGGCCATGGTCCCAGGGGCCCTTTCAATAGTCAACCTGCTTGCTGGGAGTGATGGCACACACTTGTGATCCCAGCACTTTGGGAGGCTGAGGCAGGAGGATTGCAAGTTCAACCCTAGCCTGGGCTATTAGTGACTTAGATTTCTCTAAATCCTAATCCTATTTCAAAATGACTAGGGGTGTAGTGTAGCTCAGTGGGAAAGGTCCTGAGTTCAGTTTTCAGGAATGTTCTTTCTGAATGTTCGTTTCCTTGTCAAAAAAACACAGCCCAGCACTTGGGAGGCAGACAGGAGGATTGCTGAGCTCAAGGCTTGCCTGAGCTACATAGTGAGCTCAGAGCCAGCCTGAACTACAAAGCGAGACCTTGTCTCAAAAAAAAAAAAAAAAAAAGAACACAGCCCAACCCCAATATGAAGTAAGCCAGAGAACACGGACATACGTTAAGCTGCTCCTCTGGGCTAGGTGTTATATACATATTATTCTGCAACAACACTGAAAAACATATTGTATTTACATTCACTGTTTTTTGTTTTTGTTTTGCGAGTTTTGTCTGTTTGGTTTTGGCTTTTTGAGACAAGGTTTCTCTATGTAGTTTGAGCTGACCTTAAAGTCACTGTTACTGCCCTCAAACTCAAGGTGATCCTCCCTCCTTGGTCTTTCAAGAGCTGGGATTAAGGTGCACACTTAGGCCCAGCTACATCCACATTTTAGATCTAAAGAAATGAAGGTTCTCGTTGAAGTGAACAGTTTGCTGAGGAAGTGGTGGAAGTAGGATTTGAACTCAGAGCTGCGTGACACCAGGGCCTATGAACCTCCTCCTACACTACGATTAACTGGTTCATAGGGGCAGGTGGACCACCTAAGTGGGAGGGCAGGGTTAGGTCAAAGCTATCCTGTCCCTCAGAAGGAAGCCTGGGTGAGCCCGGTACACTCATTTCCCAGGAGCCTCTGCTCCCTGGGCCTCACACAGTTAGAGCTAGGAATGGATGCTCTCAGAAGATGCCTCTGTGTCGCTCTGTTTGCTTTAGGGCCTGTCTAGCCCAGGTTCCCACCTGTTAGTGTCCCATCACAGGTCCCCAGCATGCGCCTACCCTGCCCGGCACTTCTAAGGACAGCAGACTACTGTCACACACATTGGCTGCGTGCTCCATGCCCACAGTCAGGTGACAAGGAACCACAGTAAAACCATCCGCTGATGCGCACTCCCCACTCACTGCTTCAGCAGTACTTGGGCTCCCGACGCTGACCTGGTGCTAAGAGGGAGGGGCTCCCCGTCTTGGAGGGCCTGTTTTTCAGGGCCAGCACCGCGGTGAGCACGTCCCGTGTAGCAGTCACCCCGCGCACTGCGTTCTAGCCCCGATCTCGGCGCGTTACCTTCCCAGAGACCGCTCCTCCCTTCCCGTGGGCCGGGCCCAGGGTCCTGGGGCGGCGCCGCGGGCTCTGGCGCCCCCTGCCGGCCGTCAAGCGTCGCACCGCGCCCCGGCGGACCCGGCCAAGAAGGGAGCGGGAGCTGCACCGTGACTTCAACGGGAGAAAGGAAATGAGTCACCGCTCCCGGGTGCGGGGCGGCTCTGCGAACGGGGATGCAGCCACAGGAACTCGGGACAATGGCGGGAAGTGAGAGGAATGTGGTCCTGGCTACAGCAGCCTCGGCCCGGGAGCCCACCGGAGGGCACCGAGGGGTCGGATGCAGCCAGGACTCTGGCCTGATCTTGAGGACGGGGTGGTGGAAGAGGGTGGGGGCGCCCGGGCATTTTTCCAAAACCGTAGCCAGACCCCCAGGGCGGGATCTCCTTGGGCTCCAGTTGGGGGTCCCGGCGTTCCCAGGAGGCGGCTCTTCAGGGCCCGCTTTGCTGCGGACGCTCCTCCTCCCCACGCCTGTGTGCCCGCCAGATGGCGCTGCCCGTGTACTGGGGGGGCCCTGTATGGGAGACGGAAACGCTAGTCCTCCGCGAGTGGCCCCCAGCTGCCTCACTTGGTCCTGGCGAGCTTCACAGGACACACCAGTGGCAGCCACAACAGGGAGGGGACTGCAAAACGGCGTGTCTGATGAAGACACAGGGGCATAAATGTAACTGTCAACCTGCTACATGTCAGATACTCCAAGTTCGTAGACCCCAAAACCGAAGAATGCATTTTAAGCAACAACAGAGGTTAAGAGTAGGAAAAATCTATTGGGAGAGATAGCTCCTGAGAGGCAGGAAGGTCCCTGAGAATGGGTTGCCGCTGAGCCCACTTCTCAAAGGAAGTTTTGTAGAGCAAAATCAAGGTGGGTAGAAAATCATGAGGTAGGTGCAAAATCACAAGGTGGGTACAAGGTGAGTACTAACCAGATTACAAGTACGCCTTGGGCGATAATCCATCCAATGGGAAAGCAGGTCACATAGCAAGTGTACATATAAAGGACCTTTTTGTTGTTGTTGTTGTTGTTTTGAGACAGGGTCTCGCTTTGTAGTTCAGGCTGGCCCTGAGCTCACTGTGTAGCCCAGGCAAGCCTCGAACTCAGCAATCCTCCTGTCTCTGCCTCCTGAGTGCTGGGACCACAGGCGTGAGCCACCATGCCTGGCACTGTGGTATGTGGTATTGATTGCTGGTGGGCGTGAATCACCACACCCAGCATTGTATGTGGTTACCCGGATCAAACTCAGGGCCTTGCGCTTGCGAGGCAGGCGCTGGAACCACTGAGCTAAATCTCCGGCCCTAGAAAGGACCTTTTTAGGAAGAGATGGATCAGGAAGTCTTGTCCCCTCCAGGGTGACTGATGTCTATCTAGACTTTAATGAATCAAGTAACAATTATAGTTACTGCTTATCCTTTGGGGAGGTTCATAGGCCTGCTTGTTCCATCTTTATTTTGAAGCCTGACCTTCAATTGATTTGCCTCCAGCCACAGTTGAAATGTGTTCTCATTTTCTGTGCTGTCTTAAGGCCCTGGCCCTGTTCACTGTAATATTTTTCCCTAACTCGGCTGTTTATAATAACATGGGGAGCCGGGCGTGGTGGCTCACACCTGTAATCCCAGCACTCAGGAGGCAGAGGCAGGAGGATTGCTGGGTTCAAGGTTTGCCTGGGCTACATAGTGAGCTCAGGGCCAGCCTGAACTACAAAGTGAGACCCTGTCTCAAAAAACAAACAAACAAACAAAACAAACCATGTAGAATACATAAAGAGCACCTTCGATGGGGCAACACAAAACCAAACGGCCCCATTTGAAAGTGGGTAAAGGACTTGAACAGAGAATATTTGTCCAAAGAAAATACAAATTGCCAATAAGTGCATGAAAACATGCTTGGCGTGTCCACTCCTTAGGAAAATGCAACCAATACCACTATGAGATGCTGGGGATTTAGCTCAGTGGTTCTGGCGCCTATTTTGCAAGGGCAAGGTCCCAAGTTCAATCCCTGGTACTAAGAATAAATTAATTTAATTCAAGGAAAAAGACCACTATGAGAGATATCCTCATAACCCTTTAGCATGGGTGGAGAGGTGGGAAGGTAAGGTTTGGTATGAACATGTGTGCTGGTGTTGATGTGAGTGGTGGGCTCCCTTTGAAGAATAGGATGAGAGTTCCTCAGAATAATAAAAGTAGAATTTCCACGTGATCCAGCAATTCCACTTCTGGGTATATCCTGAGGATTGAAAGCACAGTCTCAGAAAAATATTTCTATACCTATATTTATAGCAGCATTATTCACAATAGCCGACGGGTAGAAGCGGCCCTGTGGATGGACAGGTGGAGAAGGAAATGGGGTGTATACACACAACGGACTGTTACCCAGAGGAAAAGAACTTCCGGCATATGCCACAACAGGGAGGGACCATAAGGATATTATAATGTATGTTGGAGGCTGGCACAGGAGGATGGCAAGTTTGAGCCCAGCCTGGGCAATCAGCAACCGTCTTTTTCAGCCTATTGCATGAAGGAATTACACTAGTCTAAGTTAAGATGGGCCTCAAATGGTCACATGATAGGACCTGCAGGGTTTTTAAACTTGTGACAAGGAACAGAAGGGAAATTCTACTCACTGCAAGGAAACCCTTACTTAAACTTTGGTGAGCTACAAGCGCTTAAAGCCCATGAGCCTTCGGCTGACGGTTCCTGTTAACCCAGTCTCTGGTCTATGTTCTTGCGCTATCCCCCTCCCCCCACAACTGAAGTACTTGTTTGTGGTCGGGATGCTGGATTACGATACCACTGTAGGCAAATGTCTTCTTAACTACCCTCACTAGTTTCTTTTTACTGTAATCATCACCGATCGCTTGGACAGCGGTAAGGGTCTTTCTGCCATTTCTCTGTTGAGTTCTTACGTGGATGTAACCTTCAGCGCCAGCAGGAAGCAAAGTTTTACCGTTACTCGCACCAACAAAGGACTCAAGAGGGTGGCAGTTCTGGACAGCGCACATACAGTACAACTTTTCCTTGGTGGAAATGGCCTTGGGTAAGTGGCTTCAGGAGAAGACAGCTTGGGGGACAGAGCATCAGGAAGTTGGCAGCCGCTTAGCAATTGAGGCTGAAGTGAGGTTTTTCAGTCGTTTTCGGGCAATCTCAGATATTCTGCCTTGACTTTCATCTAGTACATTGAAAAGCAGGGTCTTGATGTGTTGCCCAGGCTAGCCCACATCTCCTGGACTTGCTGGGCCCAGTGGCAAATACCTGTAATCCCAGCACTCAGGAGGCTGAGGCAGGAGGATCCCTGAGGAATCAAGGCCAGTTTGAACTACATAAAAGTAAAGACAACAAGGGGCCGGAGATTTAGTTCAGTGGTGCCGGTGCCTGCCTCACAAGCACAAGGCCCTGAGTTTGATCCCAGTAACCACATACAATGCTGGGTGTGGTGACTCACGCCCACGAGCAATCAATACCACATACCACAGCATGGTGGCTCACGCCTGTGGTCCCAGCACTCGGGAGGCAGAGGCAGGAGAATTGCTGAGTTCCAGGCTTGCCTGGGCTACATAGTGAGCTCAGGGCCAGCCTGAACTACAAAGCGAGACCCTGTCTCAAAAAAAAAAAAAAAAACAAAAAAAAACTAAAGACAACAAACAAAAACCACTCCTAGACTCAAGGTATCCTCCTGACTCAGCCGAGGGACTCTTTCTGAAGCCTTCCTGGCCCTTGTGCTGGAGATGGCTGGCCTCTTCTTCCTGGCTTCTTCGCAATATTCTTCCCACTATGAGCACCTACCATTTGCTTGCTCTTTCTCCCCGTTGCTGTACCCACAACACCTGGCCCTATGCAGGGCTGTTGCCAATATCACTGGGTCCTTCGGGGCATTATTGGTGTAACAGCTGCAACCCGGAATACTGCTCAGGTATCTTTGATTATAAGTAACAGAAGCCAGCACTGGTTGTCTTAAAGCAAAAAGAAAAGGAAAGTTGGGAGACACCCGGAACCTACCGTAGGGCTGGAGAACTAGCCCCGGAGGGTCTTCTTGGCACTCACGTTGTGCGGCTGCGGTCAAGAAGCCAGCTGCCCGTCCCGCCCTGGTTTCCGGGTCCCGCAGAATGTAATGGGAAGGTTTGGCCAGGTGTCCGGCTTGGGTCTCCCTTGGGCACCGAGAGGAGGAACCAGGTCAGAGAACCCACGAAGGGAGGGCAGGGACCTCTGACCACCTGGCTCACGCACGCAGAAGGCAGAACGGAAGGAAACAGCCAGCAAGCGCAAACCACGCTCCCCAAGGGAAAGTGCTGCGGCGGGAACTGAATCGTCCCTGTCCCCGCGTGCCTCTTCCCCACCTGCGCCCTGCAGTGCTCCACCCACACCTACAGGTGCTCGCCTAACGTCTGTCGGGTGGGGCTGTCGTGGGAGGGGCTAAAGAGGCCCCCAGAGAGAAGATGGGGAAGCTCAGCCCACACTACTCATAAGGCGGGCTGCGGGTTCAACTTACAGCACGGAGAAAGAATTTCTAGGATGTGTCAGAAAGAGGCGTAAAGATGGCCCAGTGTGGAGGGGCACACCTGTGACCCTAGCATGTGGGAGGCTGAGGCGGGAGGATCCTTATGAATTCCAGGCCAGCTTGAACTACATAGCAAGACGCTGTCTTTAAAAAAAAAAAGTGTCTCACAAATAAGAAAACCAACTTTGTCTGGTTGCTACCCCAAAAGTACTTTCCAAATCGTGACCGCTATAGATGATCACGGCAGCACTATCCACAGCAGTCCAGAGGCAGAAGAACTTCAACAACCATCATCAGCTGAAGAGCTTATCAATACAGCCATAAAAAGTAGCAGACTGAAGTGGGGCGCAGGGGTGGGCAGCAGGTCACTTCCCTGGAAGTGTGAGGCCGCGCTTCCATCCTCACACCATAAAACAAGCAAACAAAAACTACTCACGAACACATTATGCTAAGTGAAAGAGAGAACATGCTGTGTGTGTGGGGGGGGGGGGTGCTGTCTAATAGGCACAGGGCCCCTTTCAGTTCCAAAGCATCTCCAAGCTTGACCCTGGACAACAGGGAGGACTGAGCAAAACTGAAGTTGCTGAATCCCCCTGAATTGTTCACTCTAAATCACTGGCTTTGCTTTATGAATTTCATCACATATAGTGTGTGTGTGTGTGTGTGTGTGTGTGTGTGTGTGTGTGGTACTGGGGCTTGAACTCAGGACCTTCTGTTTGCTAGGCAGGCAGAAACCACCCCTGAGCTACACCCTGGCCCACCATATATCTGATAGGCAGATACAGTTTTTTGGGGTTTTTTGGGGGTTTTTTTTTGAGACAGGGTCTCACTTTGTAGTTCAGGCTGGCTCTGAGCTCATTATGTAGTCCAGGCAAGCCTCGAACACAGCAATCCTCCTGTCTCTGCCTTCTGAGTGCTGGGATTACAGGAGTGAGCCACCACACCCGGCACTGTGGTATGTGGTATTGACTGCTGGTGGGCTGAGTCACCACACCCAGCATTGTATGTGGTCACCGGGATCGAACTCAGGACCTTGCGCTTGTGAGGTAGGCGCCGGAACCACTGAGCTAATCCTCTGGCCCAGCAGATACAGTTTTTGCCCATAAAGACAAGCAAGAGAACTTGCAAGTAGCTTCAAACTTGCACACTGGCAAAGCTTTGTCTTCTTCAGGGAGCTGCAGGAAGTGCGGAAGCCACTTCCTGTACCAAATAGTCCTGCCAGAAGGGATCCCCCAGGAACTGGGTATGGGAAGGTCCCAGGGTCGGGCTTCTCACCAGAGGATCTCACATGGGGCCAGTGAGGGCTGGGAGAGGCCTGGAGAGCAGGCTCCTCCAGCCTAGGCCCCTCCACCTCTCCAGGGCATCTGCCTCTGGGAAAGACCCACTTCTAAGAAAGAGCAACTCTATGTAAAGTGCCCCAAGGACAAGAAGAATCAGCTAGTTCCCTCGGTCCCCGAAGGCCAGCTGTGTAGTTTGTAGAACCAAGGAAGCACGGGCTCCTGGCCTCACTTTGGTTTGTACGTGCTCTGGGAGAAGTAATAGTGGATACAGGTATTGCTTCCTGCTACCCTCTCCTGCGATAGGAGAAAACCCACCAGCCAGGGCCCTTAGGTCCTTGGAGACATCTGAGCCATCACAGGCCTGAGGCAGGAGGACTGTAAGTTTGAAGGCAGCTTGTACTACATAGCAAGACCTTGCCTTAAAAAATCCTAAGGAGCCAGGGGTGGTGACTCATGCCTGTGATCACAGCACTTGGAGGCAGAGGCAGAAGGACTGCTGAGTTCGAGGCTTGCCTGGGCTACATAGTGAGTTCAGGGCCAGCCTGAACTACAAAGCAAGACCTTGTCTCAAAAAAAAAAAAAATCCTAAGGAAATAAATCAAACCAGCCTTTGTTATACTAAGAAAATAGTGGTCTGCTACATGATGGTCCCTAAGCCATACTGCCCAGTGTTTGCCCCTCTCTTGCACTGATTGGACTTGCTTTGACTGTGTATGTTAGCAAGAGCGGGGTGGGCAGAGGCTTGATGGGTATGATGGGGCTTCTTCTCTTCTAAACCAGTCACCATGCTCCAGGGAACCTCAGGCCATCTGGGCCGTGTCCATGTCAGATGGACCGAAACAGAAGCCCCAAGAAGTGTCTGCCCCAAGGCCCAGGCAAGTGACAGGTCTTGTACATGACTGCCAGGCTGGAGCTGGTGAATGCAGCCTTGGGCCACCCCCCCACACACACACTGTGCACGGCAGGCAGATTGCCCCGTCAGAGTCTGCAAGAAATAACAGACCAGTGTTGGTTCCGGTTTTAATTTTTTGAGACACAGTCTCACTGTGCTTATCAAGCTGGTCTCAAACTCACAGACCCAAGTGATCCTCCTTCCTCAGCCTCCCGATTAGCTGAGACTACATTTGTGCGCCACTGAGCCTCACTACTATTGCGTGTCTAAGACCCTAATTTGGGAGCGTTAGATAAACTAGCCTGAAGTGTGTGCTGTGGTCTGTCCTGGAAGCCTGCTGTTGAAAATTCTACCTGCTATTTATGCCAGTATAGCCACACTTAAAAATTTATTTCTGGGCTGGAGGGTTAGCTCAGTGGTTCCGGCGCCTGCCTCGCAAGCCCAAGGTCCTGAGTTCGATCCCCGGTGACTACATATAATGCTGGGCGTGGAGACATGCCCACCAACAATCAGCACCGCATACCACAATGCCGGATGTGGTGGCTCACACCTGTAATCCCAGCACTCGGGAGGCAGAGACAGGAGGATTGCTGAGTTCACGGCGGCTTGCCTGGGCACCATAATGAGCTCAGGGCCAGCCTGAACTACAAAGCGAGACCCTGTCTCCAAAAAGCAAAAAAAAAAAAAAAAAAAAAAAAAAAAAAATTTATTTCTGACCCTAAGAGGAAAATCAGCCCGTATCCTTTGACTGAGTGTTTAAAGTCAAGCACCTGGCCAGAAACATCCTCAAGTATTTAGTCTGTGATTACAGTGGTGTTTCAAATCAGTACGGAAATACTCTCCTAAACGATAAAGGCTCAAGCCAGGGATGTAGGTCAGTGGCACCGTGACTGCCTCGAGAGAGCGAGGTCCTCAATGTGATCCCTCGCACCAGGAAAAAAAAATAGATAAAGCCTCATTAATAGTACAGCTCACTTTCCTATCTTCAGGTTCAACCTACTACAGGATGAAAATACTCCCTTCCAATTTCTTTCCTTCTTTTTGTTTTTTTGAGATAGAATCTAGGCTGATCTTTGATCAAACCCACTCTGACCTTGAACTCACAGTGACCCTCCTGCCTCAGCCTCCCAAATGCTGAGATGAAGGGGAGGAACACCACAACTGACTGCCTCCCAATTTCATCTGTACTGAACATGTACAAAGTTTTTTCTTGTCATTGTTCCCCTACACTACAGTATGATAACCACTTGCATAGTACTTGTATGTATTAAGTATGATCAGTAATTTAGAGAAGGGCTAAAGTATCAGGAGGATTGTACCAATTATATGCAGATACGAGACCATTTTATATAAGGACTGAGCACCTCTCATTTCTTTTTCTGTAGGAGTCCAGGAACTAATGACCTGAAGGCACCAAGGGATGGATGTGTCAATAAAGTTGGCTGATTTTTAAAAACTAAGTTTAAGGGCCAAGGATTTAGCTCAGTGGTTCTGGCACCTGCCTTGCAAGTGGAAAGTCCCAAATTCAATCCTTGGTTAAAAAAAAAAAAAAAAAAAAAAACAACCACACACACACACTAAGTTCAAGTCTTTACCTCATACTTTAAAATAAACTCCAGATGAGTTTAAAAGCTAAACAAAGGAGAAAGAAGACGGAGGAAAAAATAGAGATCTGGAAGAAAATTGGAGGGATATTTGATACTGAGGTGGGAATGTTCTAGAAATAAAGAGTAATGGGAGAAAGAATAAAGAAAAATATCCCAAAAAGTACGTAAGACTAAGTGCTAAAAATCACGAAAAGCAAAATGAGGAAATAAACTCTAAACTCAAATACATTCACAACACACAGGACAGACTTGACATTTACGGGTCTGCGTGACTCGGCAGGAGAAAAATTAGAAAAGCTGACAGAAGACGCGAAGACGCAGCTCACAGGACAAGGCCAGACAGATGTTCTCCGCTTCAATTTTTCAAGGCTGCAGAGACGCGCGGCAGCAGCGGGTCCTCCGGGAGGTGGCGCTTTCCCGGCAGGGAGCCGAGCGAGCCCCGGGCCAGTCGCGGCCGCCAGGGGCGCTGCTGCCCCGGAGACGCGGCGCGGCCCCGCCAAGGCCCCTTTCGCCTGGACCCGGGAGTCGGGCCGCGCGCCACGGCGGCTGCGAGAATCCTCTGAGTCACTCCGGACGGAAGATGCACGCGGCCGGCCTCCTGGGCTTAGCAGGCCATATCGGGAAAGTGGGTCAGGCTTGTGACCCAGTTTGCTGGTTCACGGCTCTGGCCGTGGGCAGGACATGAATGCGAAGGCCCTGCCGACTGACTGCCTGGCTCGCTCTTGTGACAAATATCTGAGAAGTCCCAGTTTTGTGCCAGGCCTTGGGAATGGGAGGTTGGACACGGTGACACCCAGTTTCCAGTGAACTCCCAGATGGCATGAGTTCAGGATGTGTCCTCTCTGAGCCAGCTGTGGTGGTGCACACCTGTGATCACTGCAGTCAGGAGGCTGAGGCAGGAGGACTGCTGTAAATTCGAGGGGAACTGGGCTACATAATGAGTTCTAGGTCATCCTGCATTACGTAGCAAGATCCTGTCTCAAAACACCAAATGAAAACAAGAGTTTTCTCGGGCCCCTGGGGCTGGGCTTGCCTGGACAGGTTCCTGTCACTCATCTCAAGTTCAGCGGCCCACGTTGGAATGTCTGGTCCAGCACAGGTTTCCCGGGTCATTCGACCTGCCCACCTCTCTGACCTGCATCTTTTGCGGCCCACACACACATCCTGCTTGTTTTCCAGTGTGTGTCCCTGCCCGCCATAGTCACCGGCCTCCCATGCCAACCACAGCGTGTTCAGGCTCCTCTGTGTCTGCCTTTGCCCTGAGGTGTCTGAAAACATTTCCTTTTCTCTCCAAAATTCTTACATTTTGCTAATAGAGGGCACTTTTGTCACCTGGTCCAAATGTGTGAGGTGCTAGGCCTCAGCGAAGCGGCCGTTTAGATGGACAGGGGACAGCTGGACGCTCCCCAGAAGGGCTGGGCTCCTGCAGAGGAGGAGGAGGAGGAGGAGGAGGGTGACGGTGGCCTCAGTGGATGAGGGTGGTGTGTCTCCTGCGGAGAGAGGAAGGACAGACAGAGCCCGGAGGAAACGGGCTCCTCCACCGCTTCTTGCCTCGTCCTAGCCCTGGACTGACATCTCCTGGGGCTGAGCCGCCACAGGCCTCAGCAATTCCAGGGTGTTCAAACAGCTCTGCCTGCATTGCAGGTGGGCACAAGACCGTGCCAGAAAATGCAGGTATCAGGGGTGGGCAGAGAGGCAGGGTTCTCCTCTTAGACCCCACTCTCCTCACTTCGGGGGATACGGGTGGAACGAGGGAACGGCAGGCACGCTGTACCTGTGCACACTGACCCTGTCCACAGAATTGAATCAACCTGGCCCCCTCCCCACCCCAGGATCGAACTCAGGGCCTTCGTAATGAGCTATGCTCCCTCCCCTTCTTTAAAATTTTGAAACGGGGCCTTGCTAAATCACTAAGTTGCCCAGGTTGGGCTTGATTTGGGGTGCCCCTCCCTCAGCCTCTCAGAGTGCTGGGATTACAATGGTGTGCTAAGGAGCACGCCTGGCCATTTTATTTCTTTAATCCTTGCCTCAGAATCTCCAAGTCATACCAACATAGATACAATCAAATCCAAGGAAAAGTTCATTCTCCCGCAAGTCACATCTCACTGTTAAAAGTCTGGAATAAACCCAGCCTCCCAAGTTTTTCTCAGTGTAAAGTATGCATATTATACAATCATGATATAATAGATGTGGAACTCCTACCTCTTCTGACCATTTATCTCCTTCTTTCTAGGAGCCCTGACATCCCACCAATGTGAACCCATTTCTGGGGAATGGCGGGACAACGGACAGTTCCTTGGCTTCCATCTTCAGGTAGACAGCTCAATGGGCCGTGGAAAAGTCCCAGGAACTAATCTGGCCATGGGAGCAGGGGCTGCCCAGGGCCCTCCGAAAGCTCACACTCAGCCAGGCCGACAGGTGCAGGACGGCCCCACGGAGCGCCCCATGAGGCAGTGCCAATCAGCTTCCAGGGAGCCCCCCCACACCCCTATCTCCTGCTTCCCTATCCGCCTCTCATCCTGAGCCTGGACGGCACCCAGACTAAAGCTTCTGCCTGTGTGTATGGCCCTGTAGTCCTTGGACACCCTGAACCCCCACAGTCTTCTTTTTGGAGTCGGACACTCTACTATCCTCCGGCTCTCGGGACAGATGGACAAGCGCCCCATCCCGGCAGTCCCCGTTTAGGCCCCGGCTTTTCCAGCTTGACAGCTCTGTTTCCAGCGTTGGTCACACGCCCCGCTTCTCACCTGCTAAGGCAGCGACAGAGGTGGATGAAGTAGTCTCCGAGAGCAAACCGGTCCCTCTCCGGCCACAGAGCTGGGCCGTGGCCCTGCTGGGCTTGCAGTGTGTCAGCTACTGTCACGAAGCAGGGTCTGGGCCAGCGAGATGGCTCAGGGGCCAGCAGGAGGGTGTTTCCGCCTGTGCAGCTGGCCCGGTGGGCGCCATGGCAGGGCACCATCCTGAGCTCTGTGTGTCATGCTGTCCCGGGAAGCTAGATGGTTCACAGCCAGGACACCAGACGGACAACACATAAACCATTGGGATACGGTGCGGTAGGTACTTAAAGGACAGAAGGGTGGCAGGAGGCCGGCTGAGCAAGTACAGTATTTCTTCCTGTGGACTTTGGCCAGAAATGGTGCCGATCCCGCCACTCCTTTTCAGCCTGCATTTAAACTCCAAGTTGTAGGTTCTCTATCTGTCCCTCTTGTCCTTGAACTCCTCTGTCTCAAGGCAACATTTTCATATTAATGCACTCACCGTCCCATCCTCAATGCAGAAGCCTCTTGATGCTGGCCGTGTTGCAGGGGGAATGAGGCCTGAGTCCATACCACCCCCACCGCGCCGTCTGCAATCACAGGCTTCCTCCTTTCCCCATTCACTGGATTACTAAACACAAGGGGGAAATGCTGTGCGTTTGAGGGCATGGTGCTAGTTGGGCGTGGTGGCTTGTGTCTGTAATCCCAGCACTCAGGGAGGCTGAGGCAGGAGGATCACCAATTCGAGCAACACCAGGATTTAAAGTGTCCTTTGCTGGGCTTTGACTGTTTCATTTCCCCCTAAAGCTTCTTGGAACTACTTCGCACCTCCATACCTTTGAGCCCCCCCCTCACTCAACCTGCCAAATCCCTGCTCATCTATCCAAACTCCGTGCTGTTCTGGCCATCAGTGCTCATGTGTTTGCTTTCTGAACTGTAACAACCGATTGAAGGATAAACAGGAACGGGCCACCTGTCTACCCTTCCATTCTGAAGCCACAAGGATCAATGCTGTTAATGCCAAACGGCTGGCCCTTCCTCCTTCCTCCTCTCATTTTTCTCCAATGCTGGGCAACAAACCCAGGGCCTGGTTCATACCAGGTGAGCGATGAAGCCCTGAGCTATCTCCACAGCCCTAAGTACTTACTATTTTTTAAAACGGACTCTTTTTAAAGGCTTGAGAGAAGACCAAAAAGCAGGCTGCATGGGAGGCAGGGTCGGCCAGGGGGGAGTTTAGAGAGGCCCAGCCTGGACTGGGTTTGCATTTGAAGGGGCAGAGAGGACAAAGGTCTGCTGGGGCAGCATCAGCAAGAGTAGATGCCAGGGGATCATACCCAGCACTGGGGGCTGAGCACCCAATGAGGAAGGCACAGATTCTCTGCTGGGGAGAGGGCGTCAAAGGGTCCCTCACTGTAAGGGTTAGGAACAGGGTCTCCTGGGCTGGGGATGTAGCTCCCCAGTAAAGCACTTGGCTAGCACGCACAAAGCCATGGGCACAAAGCCTTAATACAACACACACACACACACACACACACACACACACACCCCAATAGATATCCTTCTCAGACAAGGACTGACCTTGAAAAGGAGAGAGATACAGGCCAAGAGCTGGAGGCAGCCAGCCCAACGCCCTAGCAGCCGCTCCCTGCTGGGAAGAAACCTCAGTCCTGGTTCCAGCTCCAGCCCAGGGTTCCTACCCCCACCTTCTCCCCACTGAGTGGGTCCATGTGCCCAGGTGCAGCCCTGATAATTTAGAAGCATCTCTCCTAGGCCTCCCTCGATCCAACAACAGGCACCATGGTGATCTAAGAAAGAGCTCTGAGTGGCAGGAGGATGCCAGGCATAGAGCCATTACAGTGGGAGGAGGCAGGTGGGGAAGGAGGCAGTCTGAGCTGAGCGGCAGCAGAAACACTGATGTAAAATACACCCCATTTCAGAGGTGTTAAAACATAAGAATTGAAGTCTCACTTTTAATCAGTGAAAATGGTTGAACTTTATTATTGACATAGGCTCTTCCAGCCTCCATTCTTCCTGCTTGTTAGATGGTTGTCAGTGGACCCAGATAATTCTTGCATCCAGTCCAGTTGGGCCTCAGGACTCTAGCCCTATGTCAGCCCACTGGCTGCTGGTATTTCTGCTAGGTCCACTCTGGCAGGTGACACTAACCTTGCCCCGTGCAGCTGGCAGCCTGTGACCCGACGGGTGTGGCTTTGACATAGGTCAGCCAACCTTCTCAGCTCTGGGGACTGCCTATGGCCTCCTACTGCAGCCTGTTTGATTAAGATTTGTTCACAGAGACAATAAAAAAGGATCTGTTTGACCCAAGTTCCAGAGAAAGAAAGGAGGAGGTTAAAACTGACTGCCTTCCCATGTAATGTCCCAAGGCAGTGGGCAAAGGAGAAGGCACAGTAATCATCTAGTCTGTGCTTTGATTGGAGCCCTTCTGAGCTTGTTTTTTTCTGCAATTCAATGCAATGTAGTGTGGATTGGGAAAAGGTTAGTCTGACATTATGGCCGGCCCCGGAGATCAGCAAAAACACAGGCAGGGATTAACTGAGGGGTCTGATGGTGATTCACATTATTTCCTTCAGTGTGTGCCTGTCCGCAGCCACTGCAGAGAGAAACAGGGGTCTGGAGGCCAAGCAACCAAATCACCATCTTTTATTTCTTCATCTTCAAGAATTGGGTCAGAGCAAAAAAAAAAAAAAAGAATTGGGTCAGTCTGAACCTCCATACTTATATAGTTTATTGAGACAAGGTCTTGCTATGTGGTTCAGGCTGGCCTTGAATTCACAATCCTCCTGCCTCAGCCTCCCAAGTGCTAGGAGTACCAGTGAGCGCCCACACACAGAGATGAGGATGATAATACTCCACAGGGCTGAGAAGCACCAGGAATAGTGGTGAGCAGCACTGTCACTGTCCAACAAAGGGCAGTGACAAATGTCAAGAGCCTGCCATGTTCCCTGCCCCGCAAAAACTAAACACCCCACGTACCGGAGAGGTATTATTACACTGTTTTTACACCAATACTCTGAACACTATGAGCTGTAAGGGCCAAACTAGCCAGCACCTGTCTTCGTGGGTCTGCAGCCCTGGCTGGCACTTCCGCAGAGTCATGGGCAGCAGTCCTGGGAGAGGAACTGGGCCAACACACCATACAGTATGTCCCTCTGATACAAGAACAGCGGCCAAGCCCAGAGTCCCAGCCTTTGGCAGGGCTGAGCTGCATGATGCAGGGGCTGAGTCCTGTGTTCTCCAGCTGGCACAAGCTGGAAGGCACCCCAGGGGGACTTCCCCACTGCTGAGCAGCAGCCAGGATTCTCTCTCCCAGGCAGGAATCCAGTCTGGAGCAGTCACTGCTAGGCCCAGCTCAGACTGGGCTCAACTGCAGGCTCTGTGCCCAGCCTGCCCATACCTGAGGGGCCCTGAGAAATCATACCCTCAGCCCACATCCACTGGTGAGAACCTGTCACTGTGATCCAAAGACCAGCCAGGGTCCAAGGCCCTGGGGGAGAAGGCTGTGGAATCCTCCAGGGCATGAGGAATTTGCCTTCCAAATGAGACCTCAGAACCCAAGAATGATTAACTAGCAAAGGGCACATTCAAAAGGCCAAAGCGGGCTGGAGATTTAGCTCAGTGGTTCCAGCGCCCTGCCTTGAAAGCACAAGGTCCTGAGTTCAATCCCAGTAACCACATACAATGCTGGGCATGGTGACTCACGCCCACCAGCCATCAATACCACACACCACAGTGCGGGGTGTGGTGGCTCACGCCTGTCATCCCAGCACTCGGGGAGGCAGAGACAGGAGGACTGCTGAGTTCGAGGCTTGCCTGGGCTACATAGTGAGCTCAGGGCCAGCCTGAACTACAAAGCGAGACCCTGTCTCAAAAAAAAAAAAGGCCAAAGTGGTGTGGAAAGGAGGACTGACGGAATTCGAGAAAGGAACAGGACCCCTTTGGGAAGCTTATGGGACCATGAAAAAGCAGCCAGTTAGGTAACAGTCAGACTCAAATACACGGAAGAAATGGGGCTATGAGCTCAAGTGAAACAGGGTAGTATCCTAACAGGGATGGGACAGAGTTGACCTGGGGACTTCCTGGTCCCCTCTCCCGGGCCCCACTTGCAACACAGGAGGCCCACAGGTGACCTTTGCTGATCCCCTCCTGAGCTCCACAGGCGTTATCCAGGAGAGATGGAGACCTGCATAACTCCTGCCTAAGGGCCTGAGAGGGGTAGGGGTACGGAAGTGGGCCTCAGTGCGAGCTGGCCCTCAAGGGACAGTGTGAGCTGTTATGACACACTGCCACAGGCTGGGTGGCTCCATTTTGGAATTTGAATGCTGAGACTGCCAGCTTCTCCCTGTCTACTCACAGGCTGAGTGCTCTGGAGCCCCTGAGAGAGGCTTCAATCCCCGATCCCCTTAACGCAGGAACGGGGTTGTGACACCAGCACCCAGGTGTCACCAGCGGTAGGTTTCAACCATCCTCTTCCTCAGCAACTGCTGAGCAGGATGCTGCAAACTGACTTCCTGGGATTCCCATTTACATTAGAGCTAAGAACTGGCTTAGTACAAGTATCTTTACCGTTTCCATTTATATAAACCTCATTCTCGACTATTTTTTTTTTTTTTTTGGAGACAGGGTCTCGCTTTGTAGTTCAGGCTGGCCCTGAGCTCACTATGTAGCCCAGGTTGGCCTCGAACTCAGCAATCCTTCTGTCTCTGCCTCTCGAGTGAGTGCTGGGATGACAGGCATGAGCCACCACGCCCGTCACTGTGGTATGTGGTATTGATTGCTGGTGGGCATGAGTCACCACGCCCAGCATCGTATGTGGTTACCTGGGATTGAACTCAGGACCTTGCGCTTGTGAGGCAGGTACCAGAACCACTGAGCTAAATCTCTGGCCCTTGACTATTTTTCTTATCCTTATTGTCTCATATCTTTTGGAGGCAGGGTCTCACTTTGTAGTTCAGGCTGGCCCTGAGCTCACTATGTAGCCCAGGCAAGCCTTGAACTCAGCAATCCTCTTTCCTGCCTCTGCCTCTGGAGTTCTGGGATTATAGGCATGAGCCACCACACCTGGCTTTAATTTTTTTCATATCTATTTCTGACCTACACTAGATGCTTTCTATAGTGTACACTGTATTTTTGAAAAGTATATATATTTTTTGATTTGTGTTTGTTTATTTTTTGAGACAGGGTCTTGCTTTGTAGTCCAGGCTGGCTCTGAGCTCACTATGTAGCCCAGGCAAGCCTCAAACTCAGCAATCCTCCTGTCTCTGCCTCCCGAGTGCTGGGATTGAAAAGTATTTATTTTTTGAGACAGGATTTCACTGTAGCTCAGTATAGCCTTGAACTCTGTGATCCTCCTGCTCAAACCTCGAGTACTGAGATTACAGGGGTGTACAACCAGTCCCAGTTTGAAAGACAGTTTTTACAAAGAGCTGTTGGTACATCAGCCTCATTTGAGAGTCACTGTAAAGGCACTGTCAGGTAATACTGTAGTTTTTCCTAACAATGCTCCTTTACTTTCCTCCCATTTTTTTTTTTTTGTTTTTTTTTTTGAGACAGGGTCTCGCTTTGTAGTTCAGGCTGGCCCTGAACTCACTATGTAGCCCAGGCAAGCCTCGAACTCAGCAATCCTCCTGCCTCTGCCTCCCGAGTGCTGGGATGACAGGCATGAGCCACCACATGGCACTGAGGTTTGCGGTGCTGATGGCTGGTGGTCATGAGTCAGCATGCCCTGCATTGTGCTATGCGGTTACCAGGGATCAATCCAGGAAACTTTCCCTTACAAGGCAGGCGCCAGAACCACTGAGCTAAACCCCCAGCCCTATAATTCTTCTGATGGACAAGGATGTAGAAACAAAAACCTTCTATACTCCCATGGATGCTTTATCTATTTTATCACATGGAAGAGCAGGTTCCTGTATCACTGTAGTCACTTTTACAACCTACACATTCATAATCAAAATGTATTGAAGTATCTCAGGCTGGAGCCGGGTGAGAGCGTGGGAGAAATGCTGTCACCCCCCACCCCAGCGCGAGGAATCGGAGGCTGGGTCCAGTCTTGATGGCTCTGGCCTGGCCTGTGAGGCAATGTTTAACTCCTTGGGCTATTTGCTCATCTGGTGCTGGTTGGCAGCCTGCTTTGATCCCTCCCACTGCCTCAACCAAGAGGCAGCGAGCCAGTGTCCTTCAGCCTGTTTTTGGTTTGGGGTCCTGCTCCCCCGAGGGCAGTACGAACCGGATGAATCCAACTATTCCAATTGCAAACAGGCAGGGTGTTTCAAGGATCATAAATTTAACATTTGCCAACCTAAGATCAGGTTACAGGTCTTATCTCATAACTGGGTTGCTGAGTATGGCATTTCCTACATTTGCATGTACCCATGGGGCATTAAAACGGTATCTGATCATAAAGATTTTTTCCTTTTTGAGAGAGGGTCTTGGTATATATAATTCAGTCTGGCCTCGAACTCCTACATCAGCCCCCTGAATGCTGGGACTGCAGGTATGCACCACTATGCTCAGCAAGGACAGCAATTCCTTCCTGGCAGTTCTCCAAAAGAATATAAGCAGCCCTACCAACTGATTATACGTACACATCTATAATCTCAGCACTCTGGGAGGCTGAGGCAAGTTCAAACACAGCCTGGGCTATTTAGCAAACTGAGACTGCATTTCAAAATAAAAATTTTTAAATGTCTTGAGATGTAGTTCAATTCCCAACACAGGTTTAAAAAAAAGTATTAATTTCACGCATTTAGAATCTAATTCAAGAACCCAATCACATCTTCCTTCCCTTCCCTTAGTCAAACTACTATCCTTGCTGGGCGTGGTGGCTCACGCCTGTAATCCCGGAACTCAGGAGGCAGAGGCAGGAGGATTGATGAGTTCGAGACTTGCCTAGGCTACAGTGAGCTCCGGGTCGGCCTGAACAACAAAGCAAGACCCTGTCTCAAAATGAACAAACAACCGTCCTAGCCACCTCTAGAGACAAGTATAAGATTCAAGTATGTCTCCACTTGACTGATATGCCACACTTCCTTTTATATTGGCATTATGGGTCTCACAAATAAGGGTTGTAAACAAGTGTGGACATTTTAAATAGAGTACCTTGGTACTGGTGGACAGTAACTTAATGGTGTGGACAGCAGGTTTTATTTCCCAATATAGGTTCTCATTACATAGTCCTAGCTGGCCTTGCACTTTTTTTTTTTTTTTTTTTTTGCTTTTTGAGACAGGGTCTCGCTTTGTAGTTCAGGCTGGCCCTGAACGCACTATGGTGCCCAGGCAAGCCGCCGCGAACTCAGCAATCCTCCTGTCTCTGCCTCCCAAGTGCTGGGATTACAGGCGTGAGCCACCACACCCAGCATTGTGGTATGCAGTGTTGATTGTTGGTGGGCGTGTCTCCACGCCCAGCATTATATGTGGTTACTGGGGATCGAACTCAGGTCCTTGCGCTTGAGAGGCAGGTGCTGGAACCACTGAGCTAACCCTCCGGCCCCATGGCCTTGCACTTCTTGTGTAACTTGGGGAGGAGTGTTCACCTCTCAGGACTCATAGCTCCAACTTTACAGGTACGCACTGCCATGCGGCTTTTAATGTTTTGAAATTATAAGGCTGATATACTACTGAGTAAAATGCCAAATTGAAGAATCATAAGAGGCCTAACACTGGAAGATCAGAGTGAGTTTGAGGCCAGCCTGGAATATAGAACAACTATCTCAAAAAATACCAAAACTCAAGAGGCCTAAAGATACTTTTTATGCCAGGTGTGGTGGTGCATGCCTATAATTCCAGCACTTCAGGAGACTGAGGCAGGGAGATCGCCACTTGTACTGAGAACAGCTTGGCTACATAGCAGATTTCAGTGAAACCCAATCTCAAAAAACAAACAAAAAAGCTTTTTATAAAATATACATGATTTGAAGTTATTTGGGCAGATTTTCTTCCAGGTTTCTAAGGTCATAACATGTATCTATATATTTTTTATTTTTGGTTTTTTGAGACAGTATCATTTGCTGTGTAGTCCAGACTGACCTTGAACTCACTCTATAACTGAGGCTAGCTTCAAACTCTGTGGCCCTCCTGCCTCAGCGTCACAAGTGCTAAGATTAAGGCATCTATCTGCCACATATAATTTTCCAATTCTAAGCAGGACTGAGAATGTAGCTCAATGGCGCTGCACTCTGCACAGCAAATGCAGGGTCTTGAGTTTGATCCCTGGTGCTGGGGAAAAAAAATAAGAGAATGTTCCAAATAATTTCTCAGGAGCTACAATTAAGTCTTTAAGATCTTAATAGCCAGTGAAAATTTTGTTTCTGTTATGAAGGTTTTTTGGGTGGGTTTTTGTTTTATAGTGCTAGGGATTTTAACCCAGGGTTCATGCATGGTAGGCAAGTGCTCTATCACTGAGATACATTCCACCCCCACCCCATCTCACTATGTAGTTCAGGCTGGGCAGGAACTCACAGCGATCCTCTTGCCTCAAGCTCCTGAGTGCTGTGGTTTTAGGTGTGTACCACCATACTGTGCTTCTACACTTTAAAATAAGTATTGCCACAATTCTCTCAAAACAAAACAAAAGCTATTACACACACAAAGAACAGAATACACTAAAGCAGGCCCCAGTCTTACACTGTATCAAAATCACCTTTTCCTAGATTTCTTGTGGTGCTACAATGATCTTACAATGGAAACAGAAAGCACATTCTATTTAAGAAGCAACTGCAATACTGTTTTTTACAAGTCTTTAATAAAAAACTCAACAAAAATATATAATCAAGCATTTTACATAATGCATACATTCTTAATATCTGCAGATAAGATAAATAACAGAAGGCAAAAAAAGCAGATATACTGTATTGCTTCTCTTTGGCAAGGTACCAATATCTCCTCTGCAGAAACACAGAACGTGTTTTAAAAAAGAACTCATAATCTTAAAATAGTTGTTGCTTAGTATAAACAAAATATTTAACAATAATACAGTAGATGGATTTTCCAAATTAACTAAGACAGGGATTGGGTACCAAGCTGCTTTCCCAAAATAAGACCTGCAGCAGCACAGAACTGGGTAAACACACCCTTTTCCTAATTTTATCCTGGCTTTTTATTTTTTAAACAATGTCACATTCAAACACCCCCCTCCTCTCAATGCCATCTTAAGAAAAACAAAATCCTTTCCCTAATTGAAAACTGTTTGACTGGTCAGTCTACTCCTGCCCCAATCAAAATTCACTGTGAATGAGGCAATTCAGGTTTTTAAAGTCAGTATTTCTCACCAAATTCAGTGTCCTAAATTGAGGAAAAAAAAAAATTCCTTCCCTTTACAGCAAAGATACATGTTGTGGCTCTATTGAAGTAGTATATATACAGATCAGAACTAAAAATTAGAAAAGCAAAAGGGTCCATTGAACACATAGCAGCTTACATCTAAATATATACATGTATGTATATGTTTTCACAGTTAACCTAAAAAAATTTACACTTAGTATGTTCAGAAATACTTCTATAGTCTATAAATAATATTCAAAAAGCATGGCAAGATGCAGTACAAGGATGTATCAAATTAAATAAATCTTCTAAGCCTTTAAAAACAGACACTTGAAGTCAGTAAAGCTTGAGGTTCATGTTAACTGTATTCTGTCGGTCCCTACTACTAGGGAGGACAGTCTTCTAAACGCGATATAAAAGAAACTCCAAAACTTTGGAGGGAACTGGCAGCTTCTGGACTTCTTGAGTGGGCATCACTCTTCGGACTGACATGCGACATAAATGCTGAAGACTAGCGACTTGTCTTGGAGTAGCCCAAAAATACACACTTCCATCATGTGTCCTAAACAGAAGCAAGAAGCCTAAGTTCAGTGACCCAAGTACATACACTTCAAAGTCCCTATGGTTTAGGCAACTATCACAGGGCCTAAGTATTAGAATCACAAACTTTATCTTAAAACTTAATTAAGGAGAACAACCCAATGATACTCAGTAACAAATCAATAAAGCACTGATGGTTTATAGAAGATGGAGCCCCAAAGCCTCATGTACTCACAGGAGGGACTTTGGGGAGGTAACAGGTCATGGGCTCTGATGATGGGTTAGTCCACTGACGGGTTTATAGCTGAGTGTCATGCTGGGAGGTGAAGCCTGGTGGGAAGAAGGCCACTATGGGTGTGCCTAGGAGAGTATGAGTATGTACATATGCTGGGCTCCTTCCTTGATCTTCCTTGCTTTCCACCACAATGCATGAGTTATTTCTCCTCTACAATGCTGGAGCCAGCCAACCATGGATTGAAACCTCTACAAACTGTGGGCTAAAATAAATCTTTCCTCCTTTAACTTTTCTCAGGCCCTGTACTTCACTGAGAGAAAGTAACGACCACGAACATTATTAAAAAAGCACTCATGAGGGACTTACCGGCTGCTTTCCCTTTCAAACCACCTTAACCTGTCCTTCCAAGGAAAGAAACACTTACCCAGCAGCTAGAACACTGCCATCAGTAGAAAAGGCACAGCAGAGACCATTGCTCAAAGGTGCAACTTGCACTGGATAATCTTCATCTATTCTCCAGAACCTCACCATTCTAGAAGGGAAAAAATTAACAAGTGAACATCTAGTACGAAGTTAAAGCAACTTTTAAAATGGGAAGAGCAGGACATGGTAGCACATGCCTATAATCCCAGCATGCAGAGGCTGAGACAAGAGGATATCTACAAATTCAAAGTCAGCCTGGTTTACACAGTGAGTTCAAGGCCAAGCTAAACCATAGTGAGACCCCCGTCTCAAAAAAAATTCAGAAGGAAATGCCACAGTGTTCAATCACAGAAGATTCACATACACAATCATTAATAGGTAATTAGGGTTACTTGTTTTAAAAAGCATTCTTCCTTGGTACTTATGTGTGTTTTTGTCTTGTGGACTAAGACTTCACGGACTGGTGCAAAAAACAAATACTCTCATCTTTTCTCTGGTATGAGAAACTGAAGATGTAAATGAGCTCTAGAATATATGATAGAAATAGAAAATATTCAGAGGGAAATATGGTATAGTAGTAATTAACAAGGGGAAGACAAAATAGGATGGTAAGTAAAGGGAAACAAAGCTATGTATATAGGGCCAGGGGGGTTGTAGGGTGGGTGGGAGAATGGAAAAAAAATGAAAATTACATTGTGTCATATATTGGTACAAATTCTGTTTTTTTTTTTTTGAGACAGGGTCTCACTTTGTAGTTCAGGCTGGCTCTGAGCTCACTATGTAGCCCAGGCAAGCCTCAAACTCGGCAATCCTCCTGTCTCTGCCTCCTGAGTGCGGGATGACAGGCGTGAGCCACCATGCCCAGCACTGTGGTATGTGTTATTGATGGCTGGTGGGCGTGAGTCTCCATGCCCAGCATTGTATGTGGTTACCGGGGATTGAACTCAGGACCTTGAGCTTGTGAGGCAGGCACCGGAACCACTGAGCTAACCCTCCGGCCCCTGGTACAAATTCTTAATATTGTGTGATCATGCTGTGTATATATAATGTACCAATAGCCGGGCATGATGGCTCACACCTGTAATCCCAGCACTTGGGAGGCAGAGGCAGGAGGATTGCTGAGTTTAAGGCTTGCCTGGGCTACATAGTGAGCTCAGAGCCAGCCTGAACTACAAAGCGAGACCCTGTCTCAAAAAACAAAACAAAACAAAAAAACTGTTATAATGTACCAATAAAAGATTCAAATTTTTAAAAAATCTTCTTTCGCAACCCAAACTCATTGTTCGTTATGAATCTTGACACGTATAAGAAGGAATATTACTGCCAGTGTTACAAGCCTGTGATCCTGAGACTCCCGAGGTGCTAAGGCAAGAAAAATGAAGGCTGGACTATGTAGTGAGTGAGACTCTGCCTCAGAAAACAATGCAAACAACCTAATACAGATTTTTTTAAAAAAAGTTTTCTTTGTACTGTATCCTTAAAACCTGAATCTGTTTTGCCCTTTCCTAGGCATTTATAAAGCCTTTTCACCTAGGTAGAGTATCTAGAAATATAGCAGAGCACTGACTAATGTTGTGGTGTACAGGGCCAAAGTGAGTGTGGAGTCCCCACTCGTGGGTCCAGGGCCATCCTCATACTGCTTAGGACAGCACTGTGCTGCAGGGACAGCCAGCATCACTGGCCTGATCTAGAAATACAGCAGAGCAAGATGATAAAAATAAAAATCTGTTTACTATGATGCTGGAATAATAATAAAGTTTTATGAACTGATGTGACTTAACTGCTCAGTGCCATACTCAGGAACATGTATGATAAAACTGAGAAAACAGAATAGCTGCAACCAATTTCTTCTTATAAGCTGCACATTTCTTGCATGGTATTTCATCTTCTAGTAGCAACAGCAGTGGATTTAAGTTACTTTTTACTATTTTCACTTAAAAAAGTTTCCTTTTGCATCACCTAGACAGGACAGGACTGTTCCTTTTCAAAAATCTCTCTGGCCTGGGCTAAAAGAGCTGGTTAATGATCTGCCCAGTCTAAGTCAGTTAAACAAAGAACACAGAGGCATTCATTATCATTGGTTTACAGAGATGTTGGTTACAGCAATATTCCCAGGACATGCCAACATCTCAGGTCTTGTTGAGGGGAAGTCATTAAACTAAGGGTAAGCTACAGAGAAATTTTTTTGTTGTTGCTGAGACAGGATCTCACCACGTACGTAGCCCAGGCTGGCCTTGAACTTCCAGTGATCCTCCTGCCTTAGCCTTCCTTCAGGGTGCTAAGCTAACAGGAGTGCACCATGACACCTAGCAAGAAAGGACTTTTAACTTGATTATTAAGTAGAAGGATGAAAGGTAATTAAGAAACCCACTATAATTCAAACACTTACTTATCATCAGCAAGGCTGGCAACATGCAATCCATCATGACTGAACGATACCGAGCGTACCCATCGGTCATTTGCTCCTCCAGCAAATATTGGAGTGGGCGGGGGAAACATATGCCTGAGGTCAAACACAGGTTCTTCTCAATGGCTCAATCTCTTCAAGAAACCCATTACTCAAGTACAACATGTACGTCTCCCATGAAGCACCTTAATGGATGCATCTGAGAGGACTGAGCTGATTTACCCAGGCTAAACGCCAGGGACCTTTTCACAATAGGAGTGAGATGCTAAGATTAAGTGTCACTTTGGTTTTAACTATTTTTCCCCAACATGAAACTCTAAAGGATCACTTCCTACTGAGTACTGTTAAATAGTAAGACCTCTATCATGAAAGCCAAATTGACTCTCAGAATTTACATCTAAAGCTTTATATTATTTCAGGGATTAAATAAAAGCAAAACTATAAACCATGACACACTGTTATAGTTTTCATGTATTAATTTTAGCAATTCCAAGTATTCATTTACTTCTTTTTTTTTTAAAACTAAGACAAAGTTTCACTGTATTTTCCAGGCTAGTCTTGAACTCAGAATTTAAGTAGTCCTCAGGCCTCAGCCTCTGAGTTCTAAAACTATGCCTTGCTATGTCAATAAAACCAGCACACATAACTGCAGTCATTTTTTTTTTTCCCCTTTGGAGTAGGTAAGTACCCGGGATGAAAACCAGAGCTTCTGTATTAAGCTTCACCTCCGGGTGCTTTTAAAATTGTATTCACTCATTTATTTTGAGGCAGGGTCTCACTGTGTAGTTCAGGCTAGCCTTGTACTCACTATGTAGCTCATGCTGGGCTCTAACTTACAGAGACCCTCCTGCTTCAGTCTCGCAAGTACTGGGATTACAAGCAACCACCACCACACCTGGCAAAAAAACTTTTGAGAGAGGGTCTCGCTTTGTAGTTCAGGCTGGCCCTGCACTCAGTATGTAGCTCAGGCAAGCCTCAAACTCAGCAATCCTCCTGCCTCTGCCTCCCAAGTGCTGGGATTACAGGCGTGAGCCACTATGCCTGTTATTGTTGTATGTGGTTACCGGGGATTGAATCAGGGACCTTGCTAGGCAGGCACTGGAACCACTGAGCTGAATCTCCAGCCTGACCAAATAACACAATGTTTTTGACACTGGGTCTTGCTAATTTGCTCAAGTTGGGCTCAAACTTGTAATCTTCCCGTCTTAGTCTCTCAGAGCACTGGAATTACAGGGCTTTATTTCTTAAAAGTACAGTGACAGCCAATGATGGATTACAGACTATAAAGTAATTCATGCAGTACTCACCCAAATTCCATCAAAATGTCTCCATTATGTGGATCCCAAATATATACACGAGTATCATAAGATGCAGTAGCCAGCAATGCTCCATCAGGAGAAAAGTCACAAGCTACAACATCATGGTGATGTCCTTCTAGTTTCCGTATCATAGTATACTTATCCATATCCCAAAGGAAAACCTGAAATAAAAAGGCAAATGTTATAGCTTCATTCAGACACACAGAGGACAAAATGGCACATCTTAAACTAAAACTAATAAATTTAACAAAATTATATTAAATTAAGCATTATAAATTACGAGTAATTTAAAGATATGCTCAGTGTCATAGATTAAAATCGTCTCTAAGTTAATTAAAAGACATGCAAATTCTATTCCAAATGTTTCTGTTAAATGTTAATTTAAAATATAGGCCTAAACATATGATAATGGCAATGCAATTTAACCACAAAGTTATACTGAAACCCATTTATTCCAAAATGTAATTAACTAAAATATATGGAAATATATAGGGTTAAGCACTACAAACCCTTTTTTTTTTTTTTTTCAAGAAACTACCAAATTTTTAAAAAAATATACAGACAGAAAATGTAAGGTTAACAAATTGTTACTCCATTGGCATCTCCCTTTGAGATAATCACTTGTTTACAATAGGCTTGGATCACCAACGTGAGCCTAGGAAGAGAAACAGATACTGCAAGCAAAGAGAATTTTCACAGCCAAATGAAATTTCTTTGGCAAACAACAAGGATGTTAAACCACATTACAATATGAAAATGCTATTTTATGAAAATAATTAAATATTTCTGTGAATCAAGATTTACCAATCATTTTCCCAAACTAACTATACATTAATCATTTTCAGTATCAAACAGTTAAATTACTTAAGAACAACTTCACAGTTTTACATTCTAAACATCCATAGTCAAACTGTGCAGAATAGCCCTAAATAAAGTTTATTTCAATCAGTTATATTAAGGTGAGCTTAGAAATTTATAACAATCCTAATAATCTCTCCTCTTGGAGTAAAGCAATCTATTTTCTTTTTTTCTGCACAGACACATCATAAAGGAAAGTAAGCACAAATTTCAAGTTGGATCAAAGTTAAGGTATCTAGAATCAAAGAATTCCAAAAAATAGAGAAACCATTTAAAAGCCAATGGCTTCAAGTTAAATTGGTTTCACTTGTTATGACTCCCAATTCCATCAAACTGGAAGAGCAATTTACTTGGAGGAGTCAGTGGATTTCACTGTGGGGAAAATTATTTTTAAAAAGAAAAAAAAGAAAGAAAGAAAAGCAGAAAGTGGACGTCGACCAGCACCTGTGTACGTACAGTACACCTTGCAGCCGAATGCAAGGTTACTTCATCCTATGGTAAAGGTCGCCCCCAGCCCGGTAGCCGGAGATGCCACTCTTTCTGCCCAGCTAACACCATTGTGCGCCTGTGTGCGAGTGGTGCCAGCATAACCTCAATCACACCAATATTGCTGCCACCACCTGTGACAGGGAAAGCAAGAAGCATATGGAAAACACACAGCCTAAAATAGCAATGTCAACATCTAGCTTTGTTGTTATGATTTTTAAATAACTAAACTATTTCATTCTTAACTTTTAACATTTCTAACTATCATTATGACATACTTCTTGGATAAATAAAATGCATTTTAACTAGCCCCCCCCCCATTAATTCAAAGTGTACTGTGACCATCACATGTATTTAGACTTCAGCCTTTTCATAAACATTTGATGCTATTGAGATCCTCTTAAATACACTAATTCAGCACTGGTAAACTGAAAAGCCTAACAACAAACAGCATAACCCTTTTAAGAGTCACTTTACTTAAGTTATCTCTAGATATGCTATGTAAGACAGATAATACTAAGCTTTATCTGTAATTCATTCTGCAACATACATGAGTGCTTTTTTAAAAATTATTATGTTACTTTTCAGTTAAATGTCCAGGACCAGCTGGGACTCAAAACTTTAAAAACAGCAAACTGGACAAAAATAGAACAACAGAGAAGACAATAATTAGCAGAGGATTTCTTCACATATGAACTAGTACTCTTCTATAGCACATAAACTTTCCTAGATCTTACACAAAGTGAATTTGATATATTCCTCATTTTATGAATATTATCTCTAAAAGCAATGTAACTTCTCACTTAACAAGCAGTAGCTATATTTAATTTCGCTCATGCAAATTCTCCATCATGAAATAAAACAAATAAGATATTCATGACACCGAGCACAGTCTTAACAGGTTACTTAGATTTAGTATGATTGTGCATACATCGTTATAACCTAATTCATAAGGAATGTGTAAGAACTTTGACACGTACTGCTTTACTCGCTCCAACTGAACACAGCATAGAAGAGTCAGGAGAGAATGCACAGCTGTACACCCAGTTCTGATGCCCTCTCAATACTTTCATCATGTTTCCTGAACAAAAACAAGTATTTGTGTCAACCCAAGAACATATTTCAAATGAGTAGCATTAAAAAAGGTCATTTAGCCAGGTGTGGTGGCTCACGCCTGTAATCCCAGCACTCAGGAGGCAGAGACAGAAGGATTGCTGAGTTCAAGGCTTGCCTGGGCTACATAGTGAGCTCAGGACCAGCCTGAACTACAAAGTGAGACCCTGTCTCAAAAAAAAAGGTCATTTAAATATGGTAGTAAAACACAAACCACAAAAATTTACAGCTAAAAGTTATTTATAATAGGTTGGCAAATGTTTACCAGGTACTTATTTTTATAAACAAAATTTTACCAATACAAATTTTACCCAGATAAATACAATCACATCTGTTTATGTGTGCTACTATGAAAGAGACAGCACTGCCCATAAACCTAAAATACATAAGACTTTAATTAAAGGCCTATGACCCTTTTGGTTCAATTCCTTTATTCTACAAATGAAAAAGCTGAAATATAGCAAGTTTAAGACTTTTTGAACATCTTCAAAATGTCTTCCACTGATATATTCCATCTCAAAGTCCTTGTTTTCTTATACCCATAGCACACAGCTATGCCTGTATTATTTAACTCTGTCCCTCAGGAGCTAAACAACCAGTCAGTTAAAGTGGTGCATGCCTGTAGGTCAGCTCTGGAAAGCTAGTTATTAGGATGAATAGTTTGAGCCAAGACTGGGCAATTTAATGACTTAGTGAGAACCCTTCTCAAATAAAACCCTAATCCTGAGTTCGATTCCCAGTTTGTAGGAAGGAAAAACAAAAAACAAAAAACAAAAAACAAAACCCCTGAGCAGTTAGAGATTGGATAAAATGCAGAGCAGGTACTTCAGGATTTGGGTATATTATCAAGCAATGGTTACTATCCATCAGGTGAAGCAATGGCTCTAAATCTGAGAGTTTGTTTTCTTCCATGTTCACTTTACACTGTATTATTCCTAGGCAAGCCTGTCAACTTCAATTTGAGACTTGAGCATCAACATGCTCTACTCAAATACACGATTTTACCTTAAAATACCAACTGTTTCATTAAGAGATAAGAAAGGGGAAGAAATGCTTGTCTCTGGGCCTCTCTAAAACTCTGTAAGCATCAGATATAAGCTGTAGAAAAAGGTGAGCACTCAACATGAATACACCTTTCTAATGTCCTGTAGGACAAAAAAAAATTATTATTTATAAAAATTTCTTAACCTATACTTACTACCATTTACAATGCTAGTAATTTTAGGAGATAAGTCATGTTTCAGTCTGAATCTTATTAGATTACTGAATTTGCTTTAAGATCCACTTAAATTTTCACTAAGTGAACGCAGGAAGTTAAGTTAACCCTGAGATAAAGGAAGTAAACACAAACTACCAGTTCATGCACAACCCTAAAACAATCTAGATTTTGTCCAATAGCGTAAGAGATCTGTGTGGTTAATTTCTGAATAGTACTCTATCAAACTGTTGACTTACAGTGACTGCTGCCTATCTTGGTTCACTTTATGTTTCTATTTGAACAATACAAGAAAAGGATCCAACAGCTAAACAAAGAGGAACTTCTGATCAAATGTCTCATCTGTTTTAAAGTTAAATGCCAAGATGTTCCCAAAACCTCTCAACAGTAAGGATAAGAAACCAATCTTTTTATAGCATGAAATAAAAACATACCATCATCTTTCAGGTCCCACACTCTGAGAGTTTTGTCTCTTGAAGCTGATACTAGGATTAAGCTCCCATCTGGAGCAAAAGTTAAATCTCTGACCACTTCAGTATGATCTACCAAATTAAGGAGGAGTTTTCCTAAATATAGGGGGGGAAAACAAAAGACAATTATTTTAAGCTTTTGAAAAAGCCAGTGACTAATTGTTTAATAAAGATTCTCATTGGCTTACCAGTGCAAAGTACTCATTTACTGATGCTAGTATTTATTAGTGCTACTATTGTTTTGTTTTGATTTTCTTACATTACAAGGATTGAACTTAGGACCTTGGGCTTGCCAGGCAGGCACTAAGCTACAGGGATTGCCAGCCATACTACTGTTACTTGTAAAGAGTGACTATTTACAACATTTTGAAAGTGATCCTTTCCAATCTAGCAAAACCTTAAGTTTATAAGAAAAATTAAAAGGCAATTCCTGAAATATAAATAAACTCATGGACCAAGTTAATATCAGGAAAGCCCTTATATTATTATCACCTTCTAAATACATTTTTTAATAGTTTTTTGAGACATAGTCTCACTTTGTAGTTCAGGCTGGCCCCAAACTCACAGCAATCCTCCTGCCTCTGCCTCTCCAGTGCTGGGATCACAGGCATGAGCCACCACACCCAGCACTGTGGTGTTTGGTACCAGGGATCAAACTTTGGACCTTGCACTTCGCAGGCAGACTCCAAAACCAGTGAGCTAAATCCCCGGCCCAATATTTTATGATTTTAAAATATAAAATACAATTTCCCTTTGCTTTTAATTCCCAAACTCTTCAAAAGATACCATTTCCCACAAATAATTTTTGAACACAATCTCAGTGAAAAAATATACTTTTCTTACCCATTAATACAAAAGCTTTGTTTTCTAATAACTATCCACTCACCTAAATTCTTTTTCTCAAAGCTCCAAATTTTAAAACAGATCAGTAACCTTCATTCAGTAACTTAATTTTTTCCACAATTCTAGTCACAATCTGAATTGGATGAAAATCAAATCAAATTCAAAGTTAGATTCACCTTATAGGGAAATTTAATTCAGTTCTCATCCAATTCAGTTTGCAACCAAAAACATGGAAAGAATTAAGTTCATGAACAAAGGGTATTATCCCCAGTATGCATATTACTTCCTATACTGAGAACATCTTATTTTAATGTTCATTTAAAATCGCATTACGTTTTTCAACACGTACTAGATAGCAGCCATTGTATTTTGTTGTTGTTGTTTGGCACTGTTTTAGGCAGTGAATAACACTTTTTTCTTTTGATACAGGATTTCCCTATGCAGTCCAGGCTGGCCTTGAATTTGGGGCAATTCTGTCTCACTCTTGGGCATGCTAGCATGTCCCTAAACAAAACATTTTAACTCATCCGTTAGACTTTAGATAAACAGTCACTAAAACATTCTAAGTTTAGATAATTATTGTTAAAACCTAACTTGCTAACAAGCCTGTAATCTCAGGACTCTGGGAGACTGAGGCAGAAGGACTGAAGTTCAAGCCTACCCTGGAAAATTTAGTGACTTAGAGAAACCTTGTCTCAAAGTAAAAAATAAAAAGGATGTGTTTCAGTGCAAAGGTTCTGGGTTCAAACCCCACTAGCAAAAGAAACCAGAACCAAAAAAAATCACTGATCTAACTGGAAAGCCTCTATGCCAAACCATAACCAGCTGTGGTAACCCAAGTGCCCCAGAAGGTATGCTGGCATCCAAGCCAAGTCACCCAGGCAGCAGAGCTTCAGACCACAGCTTGGTTTTTAAAAACTAAAAAGTCAGTATGCACATTTAATTGTAGTGTTGGTAATTTGAGACAAGTTTTGGGTTGCAGTTTGGGTACTCAATCTCTAAACTATCATTGAAAAGTATATAAGAAAACACCTGTTGACTCAAACTAAATTACTACTTATAAATAATAATTAAACACTCCCTAGACATGCCTTCCTACTATAGTATCATCTGAAGGGTCATCAAACTGTTAATTCTATATTGTTTTCCTAAATTAAAACCATGAGATCAATATGCTATCAAAGTCAATATAGGGCCAAGGATTTATCCCGGTGGTTCCAGAGACTATCTTATATGTGCAAGGTCCTGAGTTCAATGCCTGGAACAACAACAATAAAAAAGGCCAATTATAAAGGTATACTCAAGCCAGGTGTGGTGCCTCAGGCCTGTAATTCCAGCACTCAGGAGGCAGAGCCAGGAGGATTGCTGTGGGCTTGCTGGGCTATACATAGTGAGTTCAGTGTCAGCCTGAACTACAAAGTGAGACCCTGTCTCAAAAAAAAAAAAACAAGGAAAATTGCAGGGTGTGGTGGCTTATACCTGTAATCCCAGCATTCGGGAAGCAGGGGCAGGAAGATTGCTGAGTTCAAGGCTTGCCTGGGTTACATATTGAACTCAGGGCCAGCCTGAACTGCAAAGTAAGACCCTGTCTCAAAAAAAAAAAAAAAAAACTAGGGCTGGGGATTTAGCTCAAATGGTACCATGCCAACCTTGTACAAACAAGGGCCAGAGTTTGAACCCCGGTACCGAAAAAAAAAAAAAAAAGATTCACTCAAAGCACTTGCTTTTTAGTTCATTAAAACCTTCAAATCATAAATTTCAGTGCACAAGAGCAGTACACTACATTATAAAACAATGAGATTTACTTTTAAAACTATGAATCCAGAGCCAGGGATTTAACTCAAGCAGTACTACCCCTACTTTGAAAATACAAGGGCCCAAATTCAATCCCCAGAAGAGCAAAAAAACTAACAAAAAAACAAAAACAAATAAAAACCGTGAATCCATACCTGTATATACATCCCATATTTTGATACGACCATTGCTTAATCCTGTGGCAAGGAGTAGCTGATCTTGTCCAAATCTGAATCGATGCCATTCTATATTTACACAGCGACTTTGTTTTTCGGGAACTGAAGACCCAAAGGCAAGACTCCAGACAATATCTCCACAGTCTATAATATGTTCACAAGGTTTATTTTTTTGACCACCATCACTATTTTGTCTTGACAATCTTAAACTATTTGAATTTGCAACATTCTTTGTGCCATGCAAGAGACTGAGTGGGGAAAAAAAGTGAAATAGCATTATTATTTATTCTGAAATCCCGTAGACATTAACAATAAACATTTATCACAATACATGTTTAATGATAATAAATAACAGAATCCAATAGGGGGAAACCTGCTGGCTTAACTATCAGAGAATGAAGGAATACAATCAGGTATTTAACAGAAATTTTCAGTGGGGGAGTAGTTCAGTGATAAAGCAATTTTATAACCCATTTGCCTCCCAAATTTTCCTCAAAACCACTTTATCACTTGAGACTCCTTTAACCTAAATGCAGAGATATAAATAATAAAAAAAAATCCAGTAACACAAATATCCAAACTCAATTAAAACAGGGATCATCATTAGGGACATAAAAACATAATTTTATGATCTATACACCACTATTATCCAATGAAGAGTTGTGAAATGCAAAAAGTTTCACCTAATAGGGCTGGAGATTTAGCTCAGTGGTTCTGCCGCCTGCCTAGCAAGCACAGGGTCCCTGGTTCAATACCAGTAACCGCATACAATGATAAAATATCAGGCATGGTGACTCATAGCCATCAGCAATCAGCACCACACCCCACAATGCTGGGGCATGGTAGCTCATGCCCATAATCCCAGCACTCAGGAGGCAGAGGCAGGAGGATTGCTGAGTTGGAGGCTTGCCTGGGCTACACAGTGAGCTCAGGGCCATCTTGAACTACAAAGCGAGACCCTGTCTAAAAACAAAAAGTTTCACCTAATAAAAGCCAGATGCTGTGGTATGACAGAATACAATCTGTTCTGATTTTTTTTTTTTTTTTGAGACAGGGTCTCAATATATAGTCCAGGCTGTCCTTAAACTTACTAGGTAGCCCATGCTGGCCTCAACTCAAGATTTTTCTGCCTCAACCTCCCAAATGCTGGAATTGCAGGCCTGTGCCATTATGTCTTTTTTTTTTTTTTTTTTTTTTTGAGACAGGGTCTTGCTTTGTAGTTCAGGCTAGCTCTGAGCTCACTATGTAGCCTAGGCAAGCTTCGAACTCAGCAATCCTCCTGCCTCTGCCTCCCCAGTGCTGGGATCACAGGCATGAGCCACCACACCCGGCACTGTATGTGGTTACCAGGGATCAACTTAGGACCTTGAGCTTGCGAGGCAGGTGGCAGAACCACTGAGCTAACCCTTCGGCCCCACCACTATGTCTGTCTTAATCCACTCACAATATACACAAGAACAGACAAACAGCCAAGAATATATTCTATAATGTATAAATAAAGCCAGATAATTCACACAAATTCTTCAATAAATATGTTCAACCTTTGATTAAAGCACATTATAACACTGTAAAGGAAAAACAAATATTGAAAGGTTTTATTACCCCATATTAACAGACAAAGTAAATTCTAAAGATGTAAAATAAAAACATCTTACAAATTCTTAAGGCACTGAGACCACGGGACAAGCTTTACAGTTCGGTATCCTTGTGACCAAGCAAAGTATGAACCATCTGGAGCAAAAGCAACAGTCCAGTTTTCACGACCACATTTCTTGTCAAAAGGAGCTGCTGGAGTTAGAAGTTCACCTATAGTACGTGATCTCACTAGAAGAAAAAACACACGATATTATATAGCACCAACAATGAATCTGAAACTGCTTCCACTATTTTGGGATTGCTTGAATTTTTTTCACTTTTAGACACATAGGAAAACCTGCTTCCCACCAGTTAAGTATTGGGAAGTATTTGTACTCAATGTAAACATACCTTACTAATAGCTTTCACCAAACTACATTTTAAAATGCAAGAGATTAAAGTTACTTTGCAAGAAAAATATTTTCCAAAAAAAAAATTTTTTTTTTTGAAATAGGGTCTCATTACACAGCCCAGGCTGGCCTTGAATTCACTATGCATCCTACCCTCGCCTGGAGCTTGCAGCAATCCTCTGCTTCAGCCTGGAATTACAGGTGCGTACCACACCAACACATTCAGCCCTATAAAATATTTTAGCTTTCAAGAACTAACAACTATTATAAAATACAGTATAGTGAGACCCTATGTCCAAAAACACACACACCCAAAACAACACAAAAAATTGGTGTATCTCTGAGAATATTAACTCCACGTTTAACAAAAAACATAATTAACAAAATCCTATTACAATAGGCACATGCAAACTCAAATGAAATTTTCTTAACTTTGAAAGTGGCCTTCTTTATCAGAAGAACATCACTACTTTGTTGGACTGGTTTTAAGTTCAATTTTGCCACTTTTCCTTTTTGTTATAGGCTTAGTGATCAACCCTACAGTGCACAACAACGTATTTTTATATGCTTTTGGCTTAAACTTTCCAACAGCTACACTTTAATAGACTATATATTTTGATATGGATGAGAACCACTCACCCTCCTCTATCTAGAGCAGATCTGTACACACAAACCTTGTTCAGGGACACTTCAGTCTGAATGTGTGCCCTATCAATAGCTAATATGGCACCTAGCACTGGAGGGGTCCCCAGTAAATATTTACTGAACAAATATCAAAGCACACATGTAAGTTCCCATTCTTAAAGTGACTTAAATGTTCCTTCCCCAACCCTTTGGTATACCAAGTATGGCTTAAAACACACACAAAAAAGAAAAACGATGCCTATTTTTCTGTGACATTCATAAATAAGACTAAGGCTTACTCTAGTACAATTATTATGAAAAAATTTTCCTTTTAATGATTAAAATCTTCCTCTCACCCATTCAGTTCTGATTCTGACCTAAGAAAATAAACTTAATAAATCTGTAAATGTAACAAAAGCTTGACAATACAGGCAACTGAGTTTTTGCGAACTTTTTTTCTAATTCCACATTCCCCAAATTACCAATCCATCCTCCACATTTTAATTTCATACTTTTGTAGAACTGTAGTAAAGGCCCTCATATCATGACATTAATTTCACTGTCCTGTGACTTCCTTAAGACAATATCACAAGTAGATGATCCTCAGATCCCTGCAGACTTTTGTGCCTATATGGAAATGGGGCCTCAAAAATAAGACACAAACTTTCTACTCCTGAGCTTACATTCCTATACCAGACACACCATACATTTCAAAAACAATTTTTAAAAAGATTTCACGAAGTTGCTCAGGGGGTGTTTAAAGCTATGACTGCAGATATGGTGCACACCTGTAATCCCAGCACTTGGGAGACTGTGGCAGGAGGACTACAGTGAGTTTGAGGCCAGCCTGGGTTACACAGCAAGACTGTTAAAAAAAAAAAAAAAAAAGCTGTGACTGTCCTACCTCAGCCTGAGTAGTTGAGGGGAGTAGAGGCATGTGCCACGAAGATTTTTTTAAAAAACATATAACACTTTAGACATGGGCTACTACCCCAGGTTTCCTTACATTTTTCCAAGACCAGTCTTACATCATCATTTCATAAGGGTTCTTCACATGCCTGTCCCCTGAATTTGCAACTTATACTCAAATTTATTTGTTTGTTTAGAGACAGGGTCTCGCTTTGTAGTTCAGGCTGGCCCTGAACTCACTATGCACCACAGGCAAGCCTTGAACTCAGCACAGCAATCCTCTTGCCTCTGCCTCCCAAGTATTGGGATTACAGGTGTGAGCCACCATGCCTGTTATTGTTGTATGTGGTTACATGGGGTCCAACTCAGGACCTTGTACTTGCTAGGCAGGTTAAAAACCACTGAGCTAACTCTCCGGCCCTCAAATTTATTTTTTTAAAGTGGGTTTCTGATTACATCTATCTTTTTAAATTCATAAACTTTAGGGAGAAAAATAGCAAACTTCTCACATAAAGGAATCAAGTTTTAAAATTCACCAGAAGTGAAAGTACTCAGTTGAGAATACAATACTAAATTTTTATTTGTTTATTTATTTTTTTTGAGACAGGGTCTCGCTTTGCAGTTCAGGCTGGCTCTGAGCTCACTATGTGGCCCAGGCAAGCCTCGAACTCAGCAATCCTCCTGTCTCTGCCTCCCAAGTGCTGGGATTACAGGCATGAGCCACCACGCCTGGCACTGCGGTATGTGGTATTGATGGCTGGTGGGTGTGAGTCTCCATGCCCAGCATTGTATGTGGTTACCGGGATCGAACTCAGGACCTTGCACTTGCGAGGCAGGTGCTGGAACCACTGAGCTAACCCTCCGGCCCTTCCTCCTGTATTTTAAGAGTACTCTATTTTTAAATTCTCTAATTTTGGGCCAGGAATTTAGCTCAGTGGTTCTGGTGTCTGCCTTGCAAGCCAAGGTCCCAAATTCAGTCCCTGGGTAACCACACACCACAGTGCTGGGCATGGTGGCTCACGCCTGTAATCCCAGCACTCCAGAGACAGAGGCAGGAGGATAGCTGTGAGTTCCAGGCTAGCCTGAACTACATAGTAATCTCAAGACCAGCCTGAACTACAAAGTGAGACCCTGTCTCAAAAAACTAAAAAAAAAAGTATGGTTCAATGACCTTGAATAGGGGGAAAGCTGCCTGCATAGAAAATGGACAAGATACATGGCTGCATTAATAACATCTGTAAAGAAGTATTACACTGTGAGTCACCACTGAACTCAGCAAACCAGATTTAGCTACTTCTTCACATTCCTCCTTACAATTTCATAACCAGAAAGGAAGGCTCTAAGGCAGTGTCTAGTGACAGACCGGAGTAGCTCATGGCTGTTAAATTCTAGTCTATGGAATTTTCATCACTCAGACTCTTAAATCTACTTGTACTCTGTATTTGAGAAATCAAAACTTGGCCTGACTACAGCTAATAGCCCGCAGAGACACTCCTTATTCACAGATACAATGCTACAGAGAAATGTTTAACTTTGTATTCTAATCACACTTCAAAAAAGGAAACAAAAGCTGGGGTTTTAAAAAAAGGTCTTAAGGCCAGGTATGGCGGACCATGCCTGTAATCCCCCACACTCAGGAGGGAGAGGCTAGAGCATCATGGTGAGTTCCAGGCCAGTTTGGTCTACACATTAAGACCTGGTCCCCAAAAAACAAAAATAAATAACTTTTAAATAAATGTTTTGAAAAGACAAATGTGTGGGCATTGCCACTTACCTAGTGACTTAAAAAAAAAAAAAAACAAGGAAACAAAACAAAAAAATTTTAAACTAAATGATATGCTAAGAAGCTCTATCTGTCCCTTAGGAAAAGGGGCTGGAAAGTTTCCAAAATGAGTTATAAAGAATAAAATCTAAGTAAATGAAAGGAGATCATTCATCTGTAATACTATGGTGTGGTGCGGTGGAGGGGGATTAAAAAATAAAATCCTGGACTAGTAAACCAGGCAACAATTTTAGTATCTCTGTATCTTTTTTTTTTTTTTTTTGGAAACAGGACTGCTTTGTAGTTCAGGCTGGCCCTGAGCTCTCTATGTAGCCCAGGCAAGCCTCCAACTCACAGCAATCCTCCTGCCTCAGCTTCCCCGAGAGCAGGGATTACAGGCGGGAGCCACCACCCCTGGCTATCTCTGCATATTTGAAAGTTATTAAGGCTTACTCATCTAATCAGCCATTCAACCTTATCCCTAAGACAGCAAAAGTCCAAAATTCTACAACAGCTCTTTCTTGATTATAGAAACTCGTCCATATACCAGAAGAGGGGCATTTCGGTTCCTTCTGTCTCTCTAGAACATCTTCTCCAATTCTTTACTGAAGGGGGACACCTACTTCAAGAACAGGAAAATGCAAAGGCTTCACGCTCAACGGCCACTCCCTGCTTTTATTTAATTAATACGGAAAAAAGAAAAAAGTCAGTCCCTACTAACAGTCACTGCAACAGCACCCGAAAAGCTGCAAAGGTTGTTCCTGCTCTCTCTCACTTTGAGAGAATTTAAATCCTGCGAGGTGCTTTAACCAGAACCACCGGCCTGGACCACAACTTCAGCGCGGGGCTGCGGGTTCTTCAGTGCCCTGAGGGGCAGCCTCCAGGCCACACTTCCAGGCGCCTCCCCAGACTTTGCCCTCCACTACAATGGCCTTACTTTGGTCCCTCCACCCAACCACGCAGCTCCGCCCACAAGCATTTGAAAGATAATTTTTAGTCTCCTCCCTTGAACCACGGACTTTTCTAAGGCCGTATCATTTTTTTTTTTTTTTAAGGAAAAACCCTGCGTTTTCCAGGCCGATGGCACCTCTCCGAGCATACTATAAAGACTAGTTTGGTATGAGAACCCGTTCCATTCATTACCTCTCAGAACACACAAATTTACCCCCCTCCAATCTACAAAGATTGTGAATAACCCTGTCCGGTCCAGTCGACGCCCGCACCCTCAGTGGAGAAATTCTCGGGGTAGGGACCTTGCGCCGGGGTCGGGGTGAGCGCACGCGGGAGTCCAGCCCAGCCTCGCCCCCACGCGCCCGGCTCCCACTCGACGCTTCTTCCTCCGCGTCGCGTCCACGCCCGCCCCGCGCCCCCCGCCCCCCACCCAGCCGCGGGCCGCTTCACCTCGGCGCTCAGGACCGCTCCCTCTGCTCCGACTCGCTTCCTCCCAAGCCTACCCCCAGAGCCCCTGCCTCTCCTCAGCCCCGCGCGCTCACCCACCGTCCCGTTCCTCACCGATCGCATTCTCGTTGACCCTCGGGGGAAAGCTGGCCATCTATGGGGCACAGTCTGATTCCGGGAGCACGATGTGGACGCAGCGACAGAGAAAGCAGTAGCTACGGCTGAGGGGCGTGACGCGGGCTCGGTTCCTCCCGGACGGGGGACAGAGGGGGGGCGGGGGCGGCCGCTTTGGCTTCTACAAGCTGCCCGGCAAAAACACTGGGACGCCTCGGACCGAACTATGGAGGCGAACACAGACAAAAGACCTGGTATCCTGCCTCCTGCCTCTAACCAACTCCAAAGCCTAGATAACGTCGATGGCAAAAGAGACACTGGGACAAGATGGCGGGCGACAAAAGTTATATTGGGGTGGTGGGGCGTGGCCAGATGACGTCCGTTGCCCTTGCCCCGCCTCCCGACGCACGGGACGTGACGGCCCGGGGTCCTCGCGCACGGGCGTGGTCCTGGGGGAGGTCAGTGCTAAGAGAAAGGAAGACTGCGGAGGCGGGGAAGCTGAGATGCTCCCTCCTACCCGAGAGGGGCCTCTTGACTGTACGCTGTCTTGCGGTTTGGAAGTCAGAGTGCCTTTGCAAAGGGCCACCAGAGAATTGTTAAAAACACATAGGTATTATCCCACAGCTGAATGATGGCATGGAATTTAAATTGGCCGAACCAAAAAAGATATTTCAATTTTAAACTCCATTTGGCCACCTCCCCAGGCTCTGTGTGCAAGAGAAGGTGAGACTTGGCATAGACGAGTGCCCGCTGTTAGCCTGCGACTGTGCTAACGCGATCTAGCCGCTTTTAGGAAGTGCTGAGGGACAGGGAAGGGAGAATTGGAGAGAGAGACCAGGCTAGATGATGCTTCCCGGCACAGCCTCCCTAATTGCCTCTGACTGGTCTTTAAACCAGTCCCAAAGAGGTAGAGGTCTTTGGAGTCTGGCTACTGACCTAGGCGGATCCTACCTTTTCTGCTCAAAATCTACACTTCCTCATCTCCACGCCTGGGCCTCAGGGAAAGCGAGCTATTCAAGAATCAGACCTGATAAGTGTGATAAATAGTGCGTTCCAGATGCCCATTGGTTCCCCTTCACAGATGACATATTTGCATTTAATGGACCCTATTTGTATTCTAAACCTTGTTCCTAGGAAGGCTGGGAATTTCAAATATGTGGCACATATACCTGAGAGAAGGAACTGCCTAGTTAACTCTTGAGAGATCTCAAATAACAGCCCATAGTGCAAGTCTGCTTTATCATGTCTACTTTGCCTTGTTTGTGTATATAACTCTTCAAATAGCCATTTAACAGAAGCCACCTATACAAGAGGTAGGAGGCGCATAAATTTGAGTCTGAGGGCAGGGACTTAGCCCAGTGGTTCTGGTTTCTGCCTCCCAAGCGCAAAGTCCAGACTTCACCCGGTACTGTAAAACAACAACAACAATAGCAAAATAAGAATTAGCTGTGGAATTAGTTCAAGTGGTACCTCACCTACCTTAGAAGCACAAGCCTGAGTTCAATCCTCAGTACCACAAAAAATAAAATAAATTTAAGCTCAGCCTGAACAGCTCACCAATTTAGGGAGACTTTCACTGAAAATAAAAATATAAAAAGGGAGGACTGGAGATTTAGCTCAGTGGTTCCAGTGCCTGCCTTGCAAGCACAAGGTCCCTGGTTCGATCCTTAGTAATCACATACAACGATACTGGGCGTGGTGACTCATGCCCACCAGCAGTCATTACCACACACCACAATGCCAGGCGTGCTGTAATCCCAGCACTGGGGAGGCAGGAGGATTGCTATTGTTGGAACCAAAGAATCTTCACTTTGTAAGTTACCCCTATCTGATGTTTAAAATGTGAACAAACTTTGTACTTTGTAAAAACATCCTGTGCAAATGTGATACATATTCTGTAAAAACAACTTGTGACAACTTGCTAATTGTAGTAATTGTTTAAGTTTCCCTGAAAAACTAAGCAAACTGATAAGGTCCCTGGTCATGCTGGTTGCCAAGTAACAGCGATCTGCTGGTAGCCTGAGGGGACCCCAGACGTGTTCCCACCAATGATTTCTTTTGTTAGCCCTCCCAAAAGGTGACTCTGTATTTCCTGTTCCTTCTGTACCAATGTCCACCCGGTAAGTATGATAGATCAAACTGTTAGCCAGTTACTAGAAAGTTTAGGTCCCCCTCCTGTGTGTAACCTGAAATACCCTGAAAAGGGGCCGGTACCCATTCTTCTTGGTCTCCAATCCAATATTGGTAGACCCACTGCATGCTGTGCTAATAAAAGTGCCCTTGTTCATTACATGCATGCTCTGGTCTTCCTCGGGATAGCATGATCATCCAGGCATTACACTGTGGGTTCAAGGCTTGCCTGGGCTACATAGTGAGCTCAGGGCCAGCCTGACCTACAAAGCAAGAACCTGTCTCAAAAACAAAAGAATTAAAAAGGGCTAGGGATTTAGCTCAAGTGGTACTGTGCCAACCTTGGATGCACTAGGGCCCGAGTTCAATCCCTGGTACCGAATAAAAAAAAATTCTTTTTCAGCCCATTTCCTCTTTACCCAGAGAGTACTTACAAGAATTTACAGCTGCACCATTTAATCCTGCATCTCTGGAAGATTAAACTCCTCACCTTACCCCACCAAATTTGCCAGCAAATATCTCACTTTCTACTACTTCAATAGTCTTTGGAAACAAAAGCATCATTCTGTGTGTAACATGCTGTTTTCAGTAGTTTACTAATTTAGTAGTGTCTAGCAGTTTTATTGGTGTCTATTTACAAAATACAGTATTTTTGTTGCTTTTGTTATAGTTTGTGTTTAGATGTCCCCAAAGCCTCGTGCAAAGGAAATGGAGTTTGTTTGAAGGTGCCTGGATCTAGTGTAATGATACTGGGATTCACATGCAATGCTAGGCTCAAGGGCACTAGGATTAAAGGTGTGAATGCTACCTACCCTGAGTAGTCTGGATAAAATAAAGGGGGAAGGGAGAGGCTGAAGAGGGTTCCTTGTTGCTTTTGCAGTTTCCTGCTGCCATAAACTGTTGCCCCTCTGCCAGATGCCACTCTGCAATGGAGCCATCTGATATGGACTGAAACTATAAGCCAAGCAAGACTTTCCTCCCTGGATTTGTAGCTGTTGGATATTTTCTCTCAACAATGAGAAAATTAACTAAAACATTTTTGATCACTGATAATGTTAACTCCTAGAATACATAATATTCCTACGTATGATGTTAACATTGTTCTCAGATAGCTGTTGGGCAAAAATTCACTTGATGAATCCAAGTTTTCCTAACTAGAGGATTCTGCTGATTTATCAACTAGTGTTTCAGAAGGTAGCAGTCAGGCCTCCATTGACATGAAATCAGATGGAAATAGCCCTACAGCAGAGCTGACTCAGGAGTTCTCTGAAAGGTCAACTCATGATTCCACATCAAAGGTACGACGGTCTCAGCACCCCCAGCAGAACGGTTGATGTCAGTGATACCTCTGACCCACTGCAATATGTTGAACTGGTTTTTACTGAAAGATTGGAATTTTTAAATTACCAGTAAAACAAATACCCAAACTTCCTTATTGGGTTCAAAGCCACCTGGTCCCAAAGGATTTCCATAAAAGGATTAAGTGGAAAAATACTGACAATGATGAACTGAAAGTCATTTTTGCAGCACCAGCACTGCAAAAGTACTGTGCAAACCTGAGCTGGAGAAGTTTTGGTTGACGAAGCCTCTTTTGGATGCACCTTATCTTAGGCAAATTATGACAGGTGAAAGATTGTGACTTTGCTTCAAGGTCTGCATTTTGTCAATAATTCTCCCATATCCCAGGGCCTTTGAACAGATTTCATCGCAGAAGGTCAAATTTGTGTTCCACTTTCTTGTAAATAAGTTTTCAGTATATTCTATGAATATTCAATGAATCCTTGACCCAGTGCCAAGGGCAATTAGCTCAAAGCAGTGCATCCCAATGAAATGAGCACAATTCAGGCTGTACATTTAGTTCAGTGGTTCCAGTGCCTGCCCAGCAAGCGCAAGGTCCCTGGTTGGATCCCAGGTAACCACACACAACAATACTGGGTATGATGACTCACACCCACCAGCAATCGATACCACACACTACAGTGTGGGACATGGTGGCTCACACCTGTAATCCCAGTACTTGGGAGGGAGAGGCAGGAGTATTGCTGAGTTTGAGGCTTGCCTGGGCTACATAGTGAGCTCAGCTCCAGCCTAAACTACAAGGCAAGACCATGTCAAAAACAAAGAAAGAAAGAGACAGGAGAGAAAGAAAGAAGGGAAGGAAGAAAAGAAGAAAGAAAGAAAGAAAGAAAGAAAGAAAGAAAGAAAGAAAGAAAGAAAGAAAGAAAGAAAGAAAGAAAGAAAGA
>PVIC010002060.1:61563-82204 GCA_004025085.1 Thryonomys swinderianus | reverse complement strand
GGGCCAGGTGCTCAAGACAAGGTCCGGTTGGCAAGGGCGGTGGCTCCAGGCCTGCATCTCCTCTTGGGCTTCTGCTATATATTCATGAGGCCTGTGGCAGGTATCTTCCCAGGAAGCCAGAAGTGTAGCCTGCATGCACAGAGATTTGACTCCATGTGATAATGGCAGAAATCTGTGAAGTTAAGCAAAAACTTACTGAGCATGTCCACCTCAAAGTTGTCACTGTGTTGGGCTCAGCCAGTGAACTTCCTCACTCATTTACTTCAGTTGCTCATGCCTTCACTCATGCACTGTCCTACCTAACTACATGCCCACCAAGTCACCCACTCATATGTCTACCCATTCTTCCACTAAACTACTGTCTACCTGCTCCTCCATTTGTCCCCCTACACATACATTCTTTCTACCTACCTATCTATCCACTCACTGAGCTATTCACCCATCTGCCCACCTACTCATCTGCCAATCCATCTGCCTCCCCATCCCCCCATCTATCCATCACCATCCAATCATTTGTGTATCCTTTTGTCCATCTATGTGTCCGTCTGACACTGACCATTAGTTATGACTGTCACCTTGACCAGATTGAGAAAATCAAAGTAGATTAGTAAAGTACACTTCTAGGTGTGTCTTGGGGTGCTTCCAGAGATGATTGGCATGTAGGCCAGCAAACCACAGGAGGAAGACCCACCTTGGTTAGAGGTGCACCGTCCAATAGGGTTGCAGCCCAGATAAAAGGAAAAAGAGAAAGTCACTGTACATTTGTAAAGCTCAGTCTGTTTGAGCAGAGACATCTTTTTTTACTGCCATTGCCTGTGGACATCAGACTCCAGCTTCTTCAGCCTTTCAGTGCAAACTCATTATCACTGACTCTTCAGGGAGCGTCCAGGCCTTCAATCTGATGTCAAACCTCCTTATTCTGTGGGTTCTAGCTTCTAGGGTTAAGCAGTTACTGGGCCTTCTGGCTGTCTGGTGCAGCCAGCCATTGTGAAATGTCCAGCCTCGGACCCTGTAACCCTATGCAATAAATCCTTCAAACAATGATATATTCTCTTGGTTCTGTTCCTCTAGAGAATCTGAACAACACAGGCAGGCATACAGTCCTTGAACAGTGTGCCAAGATTTTGTCCCCGAGAACTGACTGTATCAGGACCACATCCTCCTGAAAACAGTTGCATTTCCCATACTCAGAACTGGGTCTCACAGCACACCACTTCTCAATCATTTGCTCTGATGTCATAACCCCTCATCAGCATTCCCACCTTAGAGATAGAGAGTGGGGCCCAGAAAGGGCAGCGAGTTTGCAGTTTGGTCTAGCTGAGCACAGAGATGTCTCCCTGGCCTTGCTGAGCCCTCCTCTTCCTCCTCCCTTTATTTGATGTTGACTCTGTTTCTGGGGCACGGACTGCAATGGCCTCCTCATATCTTACAAGTAAGAATTTCCTCAGCCTGTTCCACAGATGGAGGCCTGAGGTCCCAGATAGTGGGTGTGCTCCTGGGTTCATTCTCCCAGGTGCTAGCTGGGAGGTGGGCAGCCCCACGGCCTCTTAAGTCATGCCATGGCCCACCCACCACCTCTCATAAGTTACCAATGATCAAGCCCCACCAAGTCTGAGAGCTGGGAAAGGTGGAGGAACCTCAGCATAGGACCACAGTGTTTCAGTGACAGAAGGTCCCAGGCTCCGGCCACACAGCCACCTGGGGTCATGGTCACCCTCCTGCTGCCTGTAGAGCACTCTACCACCCAGACTGTGCCCAGACATCTCTGGGGCTGGATTTTCATCGTAGAGCACCCTGCCTTGGGGTTTCTGTTCTCGTCCTGGTGCTGGGGTACAGCCAGGGCTTTCTGTTGCCCACCACGGCAGCTCTTGGCATCTCACCACCCCCAGAGTCACCATGTTTTGGGGCCAAGTCAGCATGGCTCTACCAGCCTGAGCCTCTCTGGCCAGGCCCTCTAATGCAGAGCAGCTGGGGCCGGGCATCTCTCACCTGCATTCTTTCCTTCCTTTCTATCTGAATCATCTTCAAACATTTCTTGAGCACCTGCAGTGTTCCAGGTCCTGGCCTGGGCCCTAGCATCCCCAAAGTGACGTTGCCTCCCTGCTCCACTTTTTTCTGGGTCCAGGTGCCATCACCTGGCCCCTGTCCTCCACTCCATTTTCAGGTTGGTCAAGGGGAGACATCTGCTCTTGACATTGGGGAGACATTGGCTCTTGTTGGCCAAGCTTCCTGGAACACCGATGCTCCCTATTAACTGAGGCCCCAGCCCCTCCTGCCCTCCGCCAGGGGCAGGCCAGTCAGCCATTCGGGTGGGGTTCCCTAGGTGGAAACAGCCCCTGTCAAGAGAGGGAAAATGTGAGAAATGGTGTGCTGTACCCCAGCCCAGACCACAAGATCACAATCCTCTTGGCCTTCTTTGGGGCACAAGTGACCTGGAGATCAAGACCATAGGGAGCAGGAGTTCAGGGCCACAGGGATCTGCGGGATGGCTTTGCAAGTGGTCCTCCTGCCCTGTCCCTGCTGGCCCCCAAAGAGGAAAGGCAGGCTCCTTTAGGAGGGGTGCGGCCTCACTCCATGGGAGGGACTTGCTGAGAGTCCCGAGGGAGGGAACCCAAGGAGCAGGTGTACTGTGGGCAGAAGGCCATGGAAGGGTTTGTGTTGTGCTTTGGCTTCAGAACCTGGCTGGAGCAGGTGCTGGGACCAAGAGCTGAGAGAGTGCAGGGAGGGAGGACGTGGGCTCCAGGATCTGAGCACTCTCTCACCCTCTCCCTTCCCTCCCCTCCCTGTCTCCCCTCAGGCCTGTCCTCTAGCTGCTGGGCCCCACGTCATGAACACTCAGCTACCAGCTTTCTACAGCTCACATAGCTGGGGGCACCTGCCTGGTGCCTCCCTGGAGGAAGTGGTCCCTAGGCTGCTGCCAGCCTCTTCTTGTCCTAGGCCACCCAGCCTGTGAAGATGGTGGTCTGGCCCTGGGCACCTTCAAAATACTCTTCGGACCAGGACCTGCCTTTCCTCTCCTGGGGATTCAGACCCCTCAGCTCCTCAGACAGAGGAGCCTGAGAAGGTGGGGCCCCCGGCTTGACATTGTCTCTGGCTTGGGATGCTCTCCCCTTTGTCAAGAGTCAGTAACCCCATGTGGCTGCCCCATGTCTGTCCCACCTTAGCATCATGTCCTATCATCCCTGGGAAGCTCTTGCTTTGAGGCCTTCATCCTCCCCAGCTTGTCTGGCCCTGATAGCCCTGAAGGCTGATGGGTGGACGGAGACCCTGCTGTGTGGACCCTGGAGGGAGAACCCAAGGTGGTCCTGTGGGTCAGCTTGGTCAGTGCCACAGATGGAGCTGTGGCCACAGCACTGGGGCTGGAGGGTCCAGTTCTTCTTAGGGGCCCTACGGTTGGGTGGGATTTATCTGTATGTCCCCTAAGCATTCATGGGCTGGAAGCTTGGTCTCCAGTGCGATTATGTGAGAGGATCTTTAAGAGGAGAGACTCATTAGGAGATCTTCAGGTCACTGGGGCCTCCCTTGGAAGGGATTAAAGCAGTCCTCATGGGGCCCTGGTTAGTTCTTGCCAGACAGTTAGTAGAAAAACCAAGACTGGCCTTTCCCCCACTTCCCCTCTGGCTTCCTGTCACCCCTTGTGATCTCTTCCTTTTGCATGAGCTCCCACCATGATGCAGTGTATCATGAGATGCTCTCCAGGGCCAAGACTCGCAGTACCATGCCACTGAAGCCTCCAAATCTGTGAGCTCAAAAATTGTCCTTTTAAAACAATGTTACCATCTGGGGGTAGTTTTCACAACAGAAAATGGACCAACATAGGGGTCTGAGGTTCTGTGATGTGTGGAGGAATCTCTGCACGTGCCTCCCTGCCTCTCACTATTACTGGGCAGCAGGCCTCAGTCCTGGATGGAGCCCTGGCTGCATGGGGCGGGGGTGGGGCAGTCTCAGCACCACTCCTACCTCTTCCTCCAATTATCTATTTGAGGATGTGGCTCAGCAGGGCCCTTGCAGCCTGGCCCAGTGAGACCCCAGATGGGGGACAGCCAGTCTCATACAGACCTGGAAGCCTCATCTGCGGACTGCTTGCTTCTGCTTCTCAAGTAGCAGGCTCACACCTACAGGGCTCTTCAATCTGGAAGATCCCTCCTGAGCCTCAGTGGCTGGCTTCTTATACCCTTCGGGCTCAGCTCATAATTCCCCCAGAGGTCACTCCAGAGCAGTGGGTCTCCCTGTCTGTAATGCTGGCTGGACTGGCTGCTTCTCCCAATTGCTTAAAGACCCCCCCCCCCACACACAGGGGTTTCCTGGAGCAGTCTACTTGCTCTGGGGCTGCCCCAGGACGTCAGACACCTAAAGCTGCAGAGATGAGGTGGGGCCTACAGGAATCCATCCAAGATGTAGGAATAAAGCCACTGAAAAAGAATAGGTGCCAGTTCACTGGGTAACAAAAGCGAGGTGAACTAACTCAGAACCGGTTAGGGACTTGCTGCTGGTTTCACTGGGAAATAGTGATGCCTCATTATATTTTCCCAGATGCCGATATCATAGGAAAATAACACAGTCCTTTTGGGTAAAATGATGGGACTGGGTTTGCGGCAAGACACTCCAGGAGGAGCAGAAAAGGGCAGACACAGAGAGAGCTATTTGGTGGAGGCGGGGTGCTGAACACCCTCCTTCTGTCCCCCTACTCTTGTGTGTGCCAAGTTCACCATAGTAAGCACATTCCCCGTGGCCCCAGGGAGGGAGGCTGCACCCTGCCAAGAGCCCTGGACCCTGGCAGCCAGTCATTGAGGATCACATGGTGATGGGGGCTGAGCTGCAGCTACACTGGAAAGGGCTCCCTGGCCCAGCCAGGGTGCACACTGCTTGGCAGGCTGCAGCCCAGGCTTTATCCCGGAAGCCTGTTGCCGGCTGACGCCAGGGTTCTCAGACACAAAGGCCTCTTTCCGCTGCTGCTGCAGAGGAGGCTCGATACCTGGGCGGTGAGTCAGCCAGTGAGGGTGTTGATTAACTGCTTGCGTCAGCTCCACCTGTGCGGGGAGCATGGGGAGGCTCTGGGAAGGAGTGGAGGAGGGCCAGAGGAGGAAGGAGAGGAGGGAGAGAGGGAGGAAGTGGGCTCTAGGGTCTGAGCACTCTCTCCCTCCCTTCACTCCTCCCTGTCTCCCCGGAAGCCTGTCCTCTAGCCCCTCGGCCGCATGTCATGGACATCAGAGCTCCAGCCCCTTCCCGGGCCCCCTGGGGCAGAGCGCTCACATGTTCGGGTCACATAGGCCCACAGTGAGGATTCAGCCCCATGGGCAGAAGCCCCACTGTAAGCCAGCCCCGGGCAGCGGTGAGCAGGGCTGGGCGGACCCCATAGGACACAGAGCTGCAGCAGCTTCTGGATTTTAGGCCCTTTGACAGCAGCCCAGGCAAAGGTGACATCCAGGTGAGTTGTCACCACCAATCATGTCCTCTCCAAGGACAGTGCTCCAGGTATAGACAGTGCTCCAGGTATATATCACTCCAGGGGGCCGTGATACTGCCACCTATCACACACCAGGGCCCTTTTATGGACCTCTGGGACAATGTAGTATCCCCTGCTGGCCTCCTGTGGATCTTTGGGTGGGCCAGCCATATCCGAGGTTGGGCAGCGATTACTGGGTATGGATCAGTAGGGGCTGATGGACCAACAGAGAAAAGCAGAATCACAGCAGTCCTGACACTAGAATATAAGCCAACCCCACGACCCCTGACCCGGTTGGCATAGTGACTCTTGCTCTTGCCGCATATCGATCCACCGTCCTGGTCACAGGCTGAACCCTGATGTTGCAAACAGTCAGAGTGGGCCCTAACAGAATACTAACTCCTGACCCTAGTCACGAGTCCTGGCCCTGGTCACAGCCAAAGCCCTGACCCTGATCACACGCTGAGCTGTGGTCCCTCTCCTCTGTGGATCACACAGGAAGCCAAGGAGTGGGAACCCCAATGCCTTTTGTTCTTAGAAGCTGAGAGTTATCCTGGCTTTCCCCCTGCATGTGACTAAGTGCTGTCCTTGGCCACAGTCCCACCCCCACCACAGCTCCACACTGAGTGAGGCTCCAGGCCTCTGAGTTACAGTCAGCCTCCTGGGGGTGGCGGGTGACTATGGAACTGACTCACAGTACAGTGGGAGAGAGCATGAATTCCATAGCTGAGCCCCCAGTCCAGACTCAGGGCTGCCGCCTTCTGCTGGAGTGGGCAGCACGTGGGCCTGAGCCAAGACCTCTCCACTCCAGGCTTCAGAACATCCTCCCTCCCGACTCTCCCACTGGGCCTTCTTTGCTGCAAGGGTCCGGAGATTGTTCTGAGGAGAGACGGAGGGCAGCAGGGCTTCTGGAGGCCCTGGGAATGGCAGCCAGGAAGTTTCCCGGACACACACACCTCCTCTAGGGCCTGTAGACATGGCTGGTCCACGGGTAGGGGTGAGGTGCAGATGTAGCACAGACTTACTCCGGAGGGCCCGCTGGCACTAAGCTGAGACCTTGACAACACCGCAGTCACCTGGAGGGGCAGGGCCATAACCTGACGGGGAGTGTCCAGGGTCCAGGAGGAGGCGTGGCCATGGTCCTGGAAGGGTCCAGGAAGTCTGGACCCGCTTGTGAGTTCTCTATAGGTTCATGGTTAAGTAATCAGGCTCTTTTTAGACAGCAGTTGTGAAATAGCTGACTTAGCCCTTGGGGGGGTTGAGGATAAGAGGTCAGAATCATGAGGGGCAAATCTCAGCTTGCTGTTCTAGCCAGTGAAATCTGTGTGGCCCATGGGGGAGAGTCAGAGAGGATGCTCTGATCTTTACAGCATGGACCTGGCAGAGCAGGGCACAGAGACCACTAGAGAGCCAGGGACAGTCTGTGTGGCTGCCTCTGCCATCTGTGGGACCCCAACAAACCTCTGAAGGGACGCCACCCTTGACATTTTCCAGGGAAGGACTCTGAGGGAGCAAGGGTAGAGGTGCCTGCTTCCCCACAATCCCTTTTTCCTCCAGACAGTTTTCTTGGAGAGAGGCTGCACTCAGCCCAGAAGCGATGCCTGAACGGGGGCAGGGCTGGCCCTGTCCAAGGTGCTGAAAGGCCAGCCTCTGGGTCAACAACACCAGACCAAAAAAGGCAGCAGGGGTGGACGTTTGAGTGTCTGAGGGCAGCTGGTGTGGCCTATGTGTGCGTTCCCAAGTGTCGTACAATTGCATAACTTGGCACGGAAGCAGAATCCTATCTCCTGCCTTCTAGGCAGTCAGGGCAGGTACCACTCACACCCCTCTGGGAACCTTAATTTTGGCTTCTCCTCTGTACAGCTCACAGGGGACTGGGCTTGGCCCTGACCCTAGATGTGCTGTACCCTGGGAAGGGTGTGGGTATCAACCTGGTCTGTCCTAGCTGGGAGAATTGGGGCACATCATGGGATGAAAGTCTGCTTAGAACTGGCTCCACAGAACCTGCTGGAACCGGCACACATAAGTGTTGGGGCCATTCCCATCCCTCCTCCATCATGCCCCCTCACCTCCATCCTAGCATCTCAGTCACAGGAACTGATGTGGCTGTCTGACATGCCCGAGAGGCAGGAGGAGGGTGCCTGTGCAAGCCCCACTCAGGAAGAGGCTGCTCCTCTGACTGCTTCTTTTGCCCTCCTATCTCCTCTGCAGACAAGAGGTTCCCAGGCATATGGAGGACAGAGAGGGTGAGGCCCACCCATGTACTCCGCACCCAGAAGTGTCCAGAGAAGGAAGTACTGAGGAGCCTTTTCTCCACTTGTGGCAGGAACCACTTGCCCTCCCCGTCCTCCCTCTCCTCAGCTAAGGGATTTTCTTTGGCTCTGGAGTTGTCCCAGCTCCCAGGAGTTCTCCTAGTCTTACCTGCCCGATAGTGGGGAGGGGTTTGCATTGCCAGTACTGCTGGCACGGGAATGCAGACAATCCTCAGACCCATGCGTGGCAGCAGCCAGGAGGCGGTAGGTCTCCTTGACTACGTGATTCTCAACTCCAGCCAGGGACAATTCACTACTCCCCTCCCTCTGACCTATGCCCTCCCCAGCCAGGTCAAGACCACTGACCCACGACAGTGCCAGAAGAACCTTCCGTGTCCTACACTCGGAGCTGAGATCTGTGGAGAACACAGCCCTCCTTGGATCCTCCCTCTGCCCTCTCCTACCACTGAATGAAAGCCTTATCTTAGATTCTGCTTCCAGGGAGCTTGACCTGGGAATAGGCACTCAGTAGGGGGCAGCATTACTAACCAGGCTGCCTTGGAAGTTCTGGGAGGTGGTTCTTTATGATCTCACACCTTTGCACCTGGTTGAAGTGTCTGCTCGGATCTGACTCAGTAGTTCTCCTAGACCAGGACCTGAGCAGAACACACTTGAATCTGCCCCTCTGCATGGCACCTGTTCTTCTTGGGCTGTGAGTGCTAACCCAGAGAGTGTGAGGGTTCTGGATGCTAGAGCTGTGCTAGGTAGGCACGGTGCTACTCAGACAGCACTGCCCACATGGGGGAAGCTCAGACTCTTGGTCCCTGCTCCCTCTGCTATCTTTAGGGCACCCCCAGGCCTCTGTATTCCTCTCTGGGAGGTGACGAGATGGTTCCTGCCTACAGCTTTCCTGGCTATAGCTTATTGTGAGAGGCCTGTTCCTCCCAAGGTGAAGTCATCTTAGCCCTTGGCGCTTCCTACCTGGTATGACGATCACCTGCAAACAAGCCCAAAGCCCTCCCATCTCTGCCCCCAGGACTTTGTTATTCCTGGGCCTTCCCCATATGGCTTCATGTCCCTGCCTGATCTGGAGGAGTTCAATGGGCTCACGCAGCTCAACCATGTTCTGTCCATCCAGATATGCAGTCACTCAGGCCTGGTGCCTATGACCCCAGCAGCTCAGGGTCCGCCTCCTAGGCCAAGTCCTGGAGCACAGTTTTGGAATCCACAGAGATCTGTGTTCCAGCAGTCAACATGCAGTGGGCTCAATAAAGACCACAGTTGGTTTTTCTGCCCTTGGCCTCAAGCCATGAATGGGACAGGGGCACAGACAGGGTGGATCTGGCTGGCTGAAGAGTGGGAGGTCAGAGAGGGTGAGATGGGTGGACAAGAAGTGACTGTTCTAGTCACAAGTGAAGTATACCGATGATGAGAATGGCTATGTGGACAGGTGCTGAGCACTGAGAGCCCCAGTGATGAAAGTAATGAAGGTCACACTTGTGAAGATGATCGTGCAGTAGTGGTGAGAAAAATGCAAGTGATAGCCACACATGGTGGCTCATGGCTCTAGTCCCAGCACTCTGGAGGCTGAAGCAGGACTGCTGCAATCTGAGTCCAGCCTGGGCTACATAGTGAGTTCAAGGCCAGCCCAAACTACATAGCAAGACTGTCTCAAAAACAAACAAGAAAAAAGTTATGGGAGGAAGCTACTGTTAATAAAGGTGATAAGAAAGGTGATCATGATCGTGATGACAATAATAAGAACCATGGTGATGGTAGTGATATATCAAGTCACGAGGATGATGGTGATCATGGTGATGGTGACAAGTATGTTGATGATGGTGGTGATGATAATAGAAATTATCATTATTAGGGCGAGGAGGTAATGGTGATGGTGGTGGTAGTGACACCACTACCAGTAGTGATGGTGATGTTGGGAGTGAGGCTGACAGCAGTAATAACCACAGAGGTTTACAGGCTATGGGTTAGGGTAAATTGAGAGCATCAGAGTCAGTGGTAGAATTGGCAATGGTGCCATTCGGTTGTGGTAGAAGTGATGAGGGAACTGGCCAGGTGGGCATCATGGGTAAAGATGAAGGTGGTGTTTGTGCCCGTCAGGCTTGGAGGTCCTGAGTAGGTTGAAATCTTTACCAGAACTGGCTCAGCCACTTGTCCGTAAGTCCAAGTCATACTTCTCTGCAGGCTCATGTCAAGCGTGGGCCAGCAGGGGACAGCCCTTTGGGTCCCCTGAAGGACATCCCCAGGGAGGCTATGACATGGCCCCTCCTTCTCTGCCCTTGCTGTGCCTTCCCCTCATCTCTGGCCTCCTGCCTGCACTGGAGGGAGAGTACACTGCAGCCCTGTTGCAGAGCCAAGAGGCATGAGCAATGCAGACACCATGGCTGACTGTTCTCACCAGGGTTGAAGAAACCTGAGGCCAGAGGAGCAGAAATGCCTGAGTCAAGCCCAGAGCTGGTCACTTGCCAGGACCGAGCCAAGCCCTCCTACTGCAGGCTTCACTTGGCTGGGCTGTCACCCACTCTGGCTCCTGGCATAGTTCTGTCCCCTCCCTGTGGGCTCTTCTCTCTCAGCCTCCCCTGCAGTGGAGGAAGGAGATGGGAGGTCTGTGAAAGATAGGAAAAGGGAGGTGGGATGGAAAGAGAGGGGCAGGAGCCAGGAGAAAAGCTCACTTAGTCAATTTAGGAAGTAGCCAAGGCTGCCAAGCCATTATGCCTAGAGCGTGAGAGTCCACACAGTCTCCAGCAGTGTGGAAATCTGTCCCCTTCTCATTTTATTAATAAAGCAGGGCAGCAATGTCGCTTGGCTCTCCCCATAAATGTGTCACTCTGCTGACTAATTCTTTTTAATTAGAAACAAGAAGGACACAGAAGTATCGTCCTTGGGAGCCTTGACAAGTGTAGATTTCAGGAGGCTGAGCTGCTGCTGTCCACCCACTGTCCCTGGCATCCCAGCCTCCCCTGCCATCCAGCCCGGAGGCTGAAGTCTCCTACTCAGGCCTGTAGTTCTGAGCAAAGCAGCTTGGGTGGGGATCAGATGCTGTTATAGCCCCTGGGGGAAAGGTGGGTAAAGTGAAACCCACACCCGCTTCTGAAGGAAGCCATAGGGCCATCTGCCATCTTCGCTGAATAATTCCCTTGCTCTTCACCCAGGCAGGACAGACTAAGACCTCACGGCATGAGTGTTTTAGGGTGCCAGCATGTGTGGGAGCCCAGAGCGGGTAACATCTTTTGGAATCAGAGGATGTCCTGCATGTAGGGACCTGAAGCCAGCTGTCATGGTCAGTCTCAGGGCCAGGAGAGGGCTGTGCCCATAGCTCCCTGACGTGTCCCTCACTGTCCCTCCGTCCTCCTGCAGTCTGCCACAACCACAGGCCTGCCTTGGGCTGGGGAAGAGCTTTTCCAACAGAAGCCCGGCCCGGGACTGGTGTAAGCCACCTCTCAGGCTGTGCACTGTAAAAACAGCTGAGGCAGCTAACATTTAGCAGGAACTCTTTGTGCCAGGCACTGCTGATTTAATCCTCCCCGCCTTCCGCGGGGTGGGGGCTATTGTCATTGCAGTTATGATTACCACAAGTGCTGGCAGGTACTTTATTGTTGTTGAGCTATTTCATGTTGAGAAGATTGAAGGTCAGACGTCAGAACACAAAATGGGTATTTGCTAAAATGCTTTAAAATTCATCAGACCCCCTTACCTCTGGTACTCACAGCAAGACAAGCGTCCTCCTTAGTTTCAAATGTCCTGTAAGCTCCTATGTGGAAAGAAGGACTAGAAGCCATGCTCCTACAAGGGCAGTTTGAGAGCCTCTCCAAAACAGCCGTATATTCTGTATCCTTCCCTGAGTCCAGGAGCTGCTCTGCAGCTGTGGCTGCCTCTGACCTCTGACCCCAAGTGGAAGCTTCCAGAGACCTGAGACAATCCACCCTCTTCACTAGCAGGCCAGCCAAGCTACCATCCCATTTACTCCCAGGGGATCTGCTCTGTGGCTGGAAGGAGCAGAGCGGTTTGTGTGTCAGAGTCAAACCCACAGCCTTGAAAGCCGTGTGGCCTAGATGTCACCTTCAAGGTTGTCATGTGACAGGAAACAAAGTTCTCACTTGGAATACAGTCTCTTTTGATCCTTAAGGAATATAAATCTTTGTCCAAGGACATGCAGCCGATAGTGAGGATGACTGTCACCTTCAAAACCTTTACATTCCATTAGTAAAAGTTCTTGCCAGTTAGGAAGCAACCTGGAATCGAGGTGGTCATGTTAATAATGATTTAGTGGCAATAAAGGGAGGTAGCAGTGCTATGAGGTGGTGATGACAGTGCAGGTGCTGATGATGGGAATGGCGGGGGCCGTGGCAGCAGCGACAGTGCTGGTGATGGGAATGACGCTGAGGAGGTCATGGGCACGTGGGGAGGGCAGAGGTCAGCAGTGATGGAGCCGTGGGTGTGGCATGACAGCAAGACAACAGGGAAATCCAGTGTACAGTGGCCTTGATGATAAGAGGCGGTGGGTGTGGTGAGTTGAAGCCAGAGGTGACGGTGGTCCTGGTGCTGGTGGTGGTGGTGGCGGTCACACCGGCTGTGTTGGTAACAGAGGTGGTGGCGATGAAGTGGTAGATTCGCTGCTGGTTATAGGACCGAGGGGACCATGGTGGGAATGCTGAGTTAGTGGAGTGGTGATGCCGTCGGTGGAGGTGACTGGGATCTGGCAGTAGCTCTTATTATGGCTGTGACAGTCTTTGTAACAGGGAGGACGGTACTGGTGATTGTGGCTGGAGATGACGGTGGCTGGGATGAAGGGGAGGTGATGGTGCTGCCATCAGGGCCTTGGCGGGGACACGTGCAGGGCTCACTCTGGGGTGACTACGGGTCAGAGACGCAGTACGAGTGAGATGATGATTTTAATGGCAGCAGTGCTGGGGGGGAGGATGGCGGTGGGCGTCATGGTGGTGATGGTAACGTGGCCATGGCGATGACAGCGTCACACTAGCGTGTGCCCTGGTATAGCAGTAGTCAGGGCAGTGTGGATGGAGATGGTGATGGCAGGGTGCACAGAGAGCTGCTGTGACAGTGAGTATGTTCTCTTGCAAGTGAGACTGTCGCAATCCAGGGCGGCGCTGGAGCTGTCTGTAAGGGAGCGGTGGATTGTAGGGGCCGCCTCTTGTTGAGAAGGGTCAGTGTGGCTCACTCCTGCCCCACAGCACCTGCCTGGGAGGGTTGGGACGCTCTCCTCCTGCCCCTGGTCCCAGTTCGTCTCTCCCGCGGAGACAGGTCTTTATGGGCTCCTGGGACGGCATTCCTCTACCAGTTAGAGAAATACAGTGCCCCCTGGTCTGGTGAGATCAGGTCCTTACCGCGAGGTGTTCTAGCATAAACTGAGGACCTACCTTACACTTTCTCCTCCTGTGGTGGACAAGGGGCATCGGGAGGTGGACAGTCCTAGGACTGGGATGCAGGATGGTGGATAAGTCACAGCTGACGGAGATACATCGGCCAGGGGCCCACTCTCTCCTGTGGCCTAGGTGGGCTCAGCAGAGGCCTGAGTCTGGGTGGACAGAGAGCCAAAAGTTCAGGGCCTCAGGGCCCCCAGCTCCACTCTGGAAGGGCAGCGATGCCTAGGCCCAAAGACTGCTTTGCCCACTGTGCCCAAGCCTCCTACCTGGCCTCTGTCTACTGACCTCCAGGGCCCAGGGGACCTGACCTCCCAGGGCTGAGGCTGGTATTTGGAGCTATTTGGATGCCCCTTGGCTCTGCCTGGATCGGGTAACAAGGCATCCCAGGCCAGGAGGAGACAAACCCATTGCTGGTCGCTGCTACCTCTGCTTGCAAATGGAAATAGGCCCTGGGAGAGCTGAGAAACCCAGCTAAGGGTCGGGGGCCATCAGAACCCTGCCTAGCTCCTGTCCAGGTAAGGGCAGAGGGTCCCAAGTGGCTTATGGGTACTGATCGCACCCTGATCTACCCTGAACACCCATCCTGGGCTTCTAGGTGGCTCTCACTACTGTGAAGAAGGGAAACACTAAGGACAGGGGCGCTTTTGCTCCATGAGGACCCTTACCCCATCACTGCTCCCAGCCCTGCCTAGCCCCCAGCCTGCCATACCCCTGCAGCCCCCTAGGCCCCACCCAGAAGACCTTGGACACTGGTCCTACCGCTGCTGAGCCCTGGGCCTCCAGATGCCAGTGAACCCTGTCAGGGGAGGTAGCCACAGCCCCACAGGGTCTTGTGAGTCAGACAGTAACAACAAGCGAGTAGACAAGGATGCGACCAGCAGGTCTGGCCTCAGTGCAGGCTCAGCCCCCTACTCCCCTGCTCCATGGCTGTTTTCCCACTGTAAAGTACGGGGACTGTGACTGCCCTCCCAGGCTGCTCTGGGCTCAGTGAAATGTTCAGCGCACAGCCAAACCCCCTTGACTCCTGTTTCACCTCCTTTTCCAGAAAAATCAGAGGACAGTGGTGACCCCCAAGCCCTGGATCTAGGAGGAGGGCCCTAGGGCAGGTCCAGCACAAAATGGAAACCCAAGCCCTTTGTTCAGAAAATCAGTAAGAATTGCACAGCAGATTACTAAGGCCAGCACAGATCACTCTGAGCCCAAGGTCCTGCGTGCCCACCCATGACACCCACTTCGGACAGCACTGCAGTAGGGACCTGGGAACCCGAGCTGGAGGGTCGTGTGCGAGGAGACAGAGGTCAGCCCACCATGCTGAGCACAGTGAAGTGATAGTGCCCCAGGGGCCGTATTATCAAGGCCCTGCTGGTATCGAGGAGACACTAAACTAAGCGAGAAAGAGGAGGTTCTGGTCTTGCTGGCACCGTGTGGAGAAGCTGGGATCCTGGCTCATGCCTGGCACATGGAATGCCCATGGCAGACAGAGAGGGGCCCCTACCCAGACATCTGGAAGAGGTGAGAAGCCAACCCGGGGCACCAAGTGCCTGCAGCCGTTCAGGTCTTGCGGGCCCTCGGCTGGATGACACCAGGTCAGGAACAGGAGAGAAAACTTGGCCTGAGGTCTCAGCCTAGGTGGCCTTCTGGGGGTTCAGCGGATGGAGTTCCAAGTCCAGGGAGCACAGAGATCCGTCACAGTTGGTCACAGAGCTCCTAGTGGATGGAACCACTTTCCCTGACCTCTGGCCTCCCAGGCCAGGGCTACTGGTTGTTCACTTCCGGTGGGGATCGGTCCAGGCAAGAGCCCCTTTGGGGCGGTCCCTGGGCCAGCGCAGGCTGGTGGTGGCGGCAGTCAGCGCAGAGCCTGCCTGCGTGGGGAAGCTCCGAGCAGCGTCACCACACAGCTATTCTCAGCCTTTCTCCTTTTATGGTGCCGGAAGTGAGCCGCAGATGCTAGGTTGGCTCTCAGGAGGCATTTAAATGGAAATGCAGAGAACAGCAGGAAAGCACAGCCTCAGGGGCGGGGGTGGCAGGCTGTCCTGGACACCGCCCACTCCTGGCACATGTCCTGAATACCCCGCCCTCCAGGGCATCTGCCTGGTCCAGCTGGTAGCAAAAACCCCTTCCCAATGGAGCGGCCAACCACCCTCAGGGTTCTTGCCGCAGGATTCAGGGTGGGTGGGTGTGTTCAAGGAGGGGGTGGGGTGGGGTGGGTCCTGGGCCTGGCTAGGGGCCCAGTGGGCCAGGGAAGGGGGGTGGCTCCTGGCTTCCACCCCCACCCAGCTCCAGAAGCTCCTGGTAGCCTTCCTCATATCTGCACAACTCAGCTGCTGGGCTGCCTGGGACCCTCTTCCCGGACCCTCTGCCCACTCGTGTGATGTTGGCCTCGAAGCAGCCCCACCTGCTTTGCTCCCTCCTGTGTCCTCCTGGGTCGCCAGGGCCCTGCACTTGCCCTGTCACAGCCCTGTGCTCTGGCTTCTGCCCCCAGTAGGAAAATTCAGCCCCCCACTGCCCTCTGGCCCACAGTGCTGCCCGTGCACCCTGTCCTCCTGGCTCACTTCTGGGCGGCTGGTCCCCACCCACATGACCAGTGGAGATTCTGAGGGAAAGAGGCAGACTCCATGTGCTCAGGGCCAGGCCAGCTGCAGTAGGTGGGCAAGAAGAAGCTTTGACTAGATCAGAAAGCGGAAGGGTGTCCAGCCACTGGTCCGCACAGACATCATCAATGTGCTGTTCATGCTCAAGGATCCGGCGTCAGCCATCCAGCCATTCATTCATTCATTCATTTTGAGATAGGGTCTCACTAAATTGCCCAGGCTGGACTCACATTTGCCACATCCTGCCTCAGCCTCCTGAAAACTTTGTGTTACAGGTGTGCACAAACACACTCAGTTAAGCTGCTTATGTTTTTTTTTTTTTTGCTTTTTGAGACAGGGTCTCGCTTTGTAGTTCAGGCTGGCCCTAAGCTCACTATGGTGCCCAGGCAAGCCGCCGCGAACTCAGCAATCCTCCTGTCTCTGCCTCCCGAGTGCTGGGATTACAGGTGTGAGCCACCACGTCCAGCATTGTGGTATGCGGCGTTGATTGTTGGTGAGCGTATCTCCACGCCCAACATTATATGTGGTTACCAGGGATCAAACTCAGGACCTTGCGCTTGCAAGGCAGGCGCCGGAACCACTGAGCTAACCCTCCGGCCCAAGCTGCTTATGTTTTAACACTGTGCCAATGTTTGTCCACTGATCATGGGGTGCTGGGCAGAGGGTGGGCTGGCATGCTGGGTGGAGGGAAGGTCCTCGTCATAGGTCCAGCCAGTTCTTATCCCTCAGTCCAGCTGAGAGAGCGGGCCTTTAGTCCAGTCTCAGCCCTGCATGACCCAGGCTGGGGACCTGGGGCCGGTGTGTGTGTGAGGCCACACACCGCCGCCTGAAGCAGAGACGGAACAACAGGTCCTGCTCTGGCTCTGGGTGCTCAGGCCAGGCCTGGGGCAGGGGTGCTGAGCATGTCCAGCACAGTCTTCCCTAGCTCAGCTCCATCTGGTATTTCTGCCCCCCAGCTGTCTCCCTGCACATGTATGCCAATCTGCACCACAATGCCCACCTGGGCAATGCAGTCGGTCCTGCTGCTTCCCACCAAGAGCCCTGGGGAGATTCTCCTTCAGAGAATTACAAAGCTGGGGCCATTGCTCCACTGGCAGCAGGCAGGTCCTCTAGGGGAAACTGAGGCCAGTGTGAACTGAGGGAACTCATCCGAGGTGGCACAGAACACAAAATGTCCATGGGAACCTGGAAGCCTTCCCAGAGTACCTCACCTTGTCTCTAGTCTGGCTGTGTGGCCTCAATTTCCCTTCTGAATAATGTGTGAGGATGGTGGGGCGAGGAAGAGATGTCCCTGGAGGGTGGGCTCTCACACCCTGTGCCCTTTCGGAGGCCAAGCCGGTAGAGGTCTAAGCTTCTGGGACCAAAAGGACTCCTGGGCACAGTGAGAAGCAGGGCTATGCCAGATCTGTGGAAAAATACTGAACTCCCTCAGGGGCTGGACTTGAGGAGCTGAGGCAGGAGGCAGGAAGGAGGAGGGAGGAGGGAGGAGGGTCTGGTGTGTGGGGGCCCGGAAGGCACAGGCTGCCTGTTCCAGGGACCAGGATGCAGCACACAGCCTGCCAGACGGAAGAGGAAGGAAGGAAGAGGGGGGAGCAGAGAGACAATGTTCCTGCAGCTCGGGAGGGGGTGCCGGAGAGGAAGGAGCCTCAGTCACCTGAGGCCTCAGTTCACCACTTCAGCTTGCTAGCCTCCAGCTCGGTGGGTTGGGCAGTGCCCACCTCTTAGGACCTCTGCCTGGGGATGAAGATGCCTGTGAGAAGTTTAAAGAGAACAGCTGTGTCCCGCTTTCCCCACCTGTCTTAGCCTCCCCCTTTCTCCACCCAGCCCTTTGCCGCCTCCTTTGGTCTTCTCGCTCTTCTAGTCCCAGTGCATCTCTGTGCCGCCCATGGCGTCTGGGAGTCCCGGCCCTCAGCTCCCGGCTTCAGTCTCCACCATCAACCACCCCATGTTGGCCAGATGTGAGCAGTGAGGTGACAGGAGGTCGCTCCTCGCAGGGCCAGTGGGAGGGGTAGTGCCCTTTCTTCCCCAGCATCTAACTCATACATCAGCTCCATTTTCACTTCCGGAGGCAAAGGGGGCTGTTATAGGGAGGAAGAGCCCAGAACCCTCTCCTCGGGGCCCAGAGCGGGCCTGTTTCCTCACCACTGGTCCGTAAGTGGCATTGTGAGGAGGGGCTCAAAGCAGGACGAGCAGGGTTGCAGGTTTCAGACTTCTAGACAGCTCCCTGCAGTCCCCAGGCCCAACGCCGTCACCGTCCGCAGATGGAAAGGGAAAGCTCAGGTAAACAACCGCTGAGTCTGCCTAGAGAGGGTAGAGAAGGGTACTTCCTGCCCTCTGTTCCTCAGGACCCCTGCCAAGCATCTTGGGAAGCCCTGTCTGTGCCAAGCAGGTAACAGCAGGAGCTGGAGGAGCTGGGAGCAGGCTGTGGCGCCTTAGGCTGGAGCAGCAAAGGACGTCAAGCATAAAGGTGCAGATGGAGGCTGCCCACCCAGACCCGGCAAGGAGCTGCAGTGGTCTCCCTCGGGGCTCAGGGCCCGCCTGGCTCCTCTCTCCCAGCACCACTGGGGAGTGTGTACCCATGGAATGAGGCCAGGGGATTGGGGTGACCCTGCATAACAGCAGGACTGGGCTGCCTGGATCCTGGGGCTGGGCAGGAGACCCTATAGTTCAACCTATAGGGGCAGAAAAGTCGTACCCCTCAAGGTGGTGGGATTCAGGGCAGATGAGAGCAAGACAGGGCCAGGTCACCACTGCACCCCTCCCTGCTGCCCCAGCTTCTGCTCGAAGAGACGGGGTGGAGGTTCCCAAAGCTCAGTCCAGCTGGTGCAACAGAGGTTCTGGCGAATGCGGCAAGTGATCAGTGTCCTTGGGTTGTAGGCACATGTGTGTGAGAGTGCAAACAGCTGTGTTCCATGTGTGCGCACACACCCCTGGGCTGCGCATGGGTGTTCAGGTGGGGAACAGAGCTCTGCCCAAAGCAGCTGCGCTCACCCTCAGCTGCTCAGTGCCCACAGCAGGTAAGCCATGGGACGCTAGTGAGCCAGATCCCCGTTCCCTGGCAGCAGCCTCCCTGTGAAAACCCTGGCAGTCGGTGGAAGACAGGACGGTGAGTGCCAACCAGGCTGCATCCAGGCCTTCAGAGCCGGGGGGCGGGGCACGAGGAGGGGCCTGGGATTAGGGAGTGGGTGCTCTGGTAGGTACCCTGTGTACATCTGGGGCCCAGGCTGTCCGTGAGCATCTGTGGGCAGGTGTGAGTCTGTCAGGATGTGCATGTCGCCGGGCGGTTTCAGGAGGGGGAGAGAGAACAGGACACTGAGCCTGGAGAGGCCTGAGACGAGTGGGTTGGGCTTCCTGAGATGGTGCATCAGGGAGGGAGACTCCAGACTGAAATGGGAGTTGCTGCAACCCTGGATCAGAATCTGGGAGGAGGAAGCCTGGAGCCTGGGGCAGAGGCCAGAACAGAGCTGCCTGAATTGGCCGCTAGATCTTAGTGCTGTGCAGACCCACGGTGGCCCTGGCCTGCGCTTCCCTGCAGGACCCCTCTTGCTCTGGCAGATCAGTGTCAAAACATAGACCCGCTTGGCTCTGGGAGCATGGGTCCTCTGGCTGGCTCTCTGCACAGGCCCGGCCCCCAGGCCCTCCCCAGCTGACCAGCACCGCCCCAGCCCTTTTGGTCAGGAAACGGGCTTGGCTGGCACTTGGGGGACAGAGGCTCCTCTTGTAAGAGGCTCCCTCCTGGGCCGCAGGGAACCAGCCCAACCTCCTTTCCAGAGGCGGAAGAATGGAGCCTCAGGCTCCAGTGCGGGGGTTTGCTGAGGGCTTCTGGGGCGATAATTGGGCAGCGATTAAGTGTTCCCAGAGCAACAGCTGCCGCCTGTCACCTGCCACCATGACCCTATGTTCAGAGCTTCTGCAGACCCTGCAGGGAAGGGGTGGGGACTCTACGGGTCCTGTCCCCACTCGGTCCCCTGTGCCTCCCTCATTCAGTACAGAGCATGCTCCCACGGCTGTGCTCTGGACGGGCTATCTCTGTCCTGCTCTTCTGCTGCAGGCAGTGGGAGAAGGTGGTGATGGGCCATGGTGTCCTGGGGGCGCTGGCCCACCTCACCAAGAGTCTGGTTAAGCTGAGCCCTGGGCTGCTCTGTGGTCTACCCTGGAAACTGCCTCCCCTGTCCACCCCACAAAGGGCTGCTGCTGGCCTTCCAGACCCGCTGTGACAGTGAGGCGTCCCAGGTCACAGTCACCAAGCTTTGTATCCCCAGCCTCTCATTCCAGGAAGTGTCTCTGGGCAGCTTCCTGGGGTGGGGCTGGGGGCAGCTGGAGACTGCTGCAGGCCAGAGGCCCGAGAGTTCAAAAACATGTGAAACCTCAGGGCTGGTTCCTGGCTCTTTCACACGTGAACACACAGGCACAGCCAGTGCCCAGCTGCCGGGTCAGCTCAACCCCAGAGCCGCTGGCCCTTGGCCCCGTAGTAGCCGCCTACAGGTGCCTTTGGGCTCAGACGCCCTTGCAGCCTCCAGCTCCCGGGATTCCTTCATGGGAGGAAGGTTCCAGTTGGTTCTCACCCCGGCGGTTTCTCTGCTTAGCTCCCCCTCCCGGGGGTGGGCCTCTCCATCCTCCTTTCTTTGTTCGCCCACTCACCTTTAATTAGAAATGCCAGGAGAGCCATTTTGGAGTGGGTTTTTTTTTCCCCCAGAAAGACATTCCCCTCAGGGGAGGAAGGGGGGGCGGACGGGGGATTCCAGGGAGAACAAGGCAGGTGGGCTGGGGGCTCTGGGTAGGGGGCGGAGGGTGTGCCAGTCCCTGAGTGGGGATGAGTGATGTGGGGATCCGAGTGGGGGGATGAGTGTGTGCAGGGAGACGTGTGCCAGTCCCTGAGTGGGGGGATGACTATACAGGGATCTGAGTGGGGGGTGTGAGTGTGGGGTGGGCTCTGAGTGGGGGGATGAG
>PVIC010002060.1:0-61463 GCA_004025085.1 Thryonomys swinderianus | reverse complement strand
ACCAGCATCTTGGTGGTATCAGAAAACACGAAGCCAGACCCATCCATCCAACCCAGCACTGGAGAAACCCTGGAAGTGTGTCCTGTCCCTGTCCCTCCGTACTGCACAGGAGTTGCCAGGGAAGCTGAAGGGGCCTCCCTCCCCAGGGAATCTCAGCTTCCGGAGCCCCATTCCTTATATGGCATCTTGCTTTCCTCTGCCTCTCCGGCTGCTGCCAGGGCTGCCAGCACCCTTCGCCACCTCCCTCCCCTCCATCCTTCCTCTCCTACCTTTCTCTTCCCTCCCTCCTCCCTCCCTGTTCCTGACAGAAGTCTTGGAGCCTCTGGCCAGGCTCTGGCTGTGACCTGACAGTTCAGGCCCAGGGCCTTTCACCCTTCTGTAGGCTAAATGACCCAGCACCTCCTAAGAACCCCCCCCACCACCCCGCCCCAGGCAAGCAGCAACTTCCAAATACCGGGGGCCTGAGTGAAGACCTGGGCCTCACATAAGGCTTGGCTGTGGGGCACTGTGGGGCCCAGTCCAGTCACAATCCAGTCCCTGTGTCAACTGCACTCACGCCAGGGTGCTGGCAGAGCCTCAGAGGGGTGTTCATCCCCCAAGCGCAGAGCCAGAAGATAGGCCTGCGGGTGGGGGTGGGGAAAGCAGTGGGCGGATGTAGACTCACTGGACCCACATCTGAAAGAGGGGGCCTGCTTGGGCCTGGCATCTGAAGGGGAGGGTCTGCTAGGACTCCTCCTTAGTGGTCCATCCTGGAAAGCCAGGGTGGGCAGGGGCAGGGCAGCATGGGCCCAGAAAAGAAGTGTCCAGCGGGCCCCTCCTTTAGGAAAGAGATCATGAGACTCTGGGAGGGGGCACCAGTTAGCCACCCGCCTTTGCCCGCCCTCGCTGCACAGACGTGGTGAAGTCCTCCAGGCTGAAGGAGCCAGCCTGGTGGGAGGCGCGGCAGCATTAGTCACCCCAAGTGTGCAGGGGGCGGGTCCTCGCTTGCTCTGCGCCCGCCGGAGGCGCGAGTGGGCGCGGGAGGCGGGGCCTGTGGCGGGCGGGGCACCGGCAGCCAATGGGAGTTGGCGCCCAGAGAGAGGCCGCCCACGGCCGCGGGCTGCATAAAGCGCCGGCAGCCGCGGCTCAGGGCAGAGCTCGGCAGCGTCCTCCCTCTGCGGTACCTGCCGGCTTCCCGCTGATCAGACCGCAGCACCTGCCGCCTTGCCGCCGCCACTCGGCCGCCGCGCCTGTCCCGAGCTCCACCGCTAGTCCTGCCAGTTCAGAATCCCACCGCCTGGTTGCAGATGGAGCTGGACCACATGACGAGTGGCGGCCTCCACGCCTATCCCGGGCCGCGGGGCGCGCCAGCAGCCAAGCCTAATGTGATCCTGCAGATCGGTAAGTGCCGGGCGGAGATGCTGGAGCACGTGCGGAGGACCCACCGGCACCTACTGGCCGAGGTGTCCAAGCAGGTGGAGCGCGAGCTGAAGGGGCTGCACAGGTCGGTGGGCAAGCTGGAGAACAACCTGGACGGCTACGTGCCCACGGGTGACTCGCAGCGCTGGAAGAAGTCCATCAAGGCCTGCCTTTGCCGCTGCCAGGAGACCATCGCCAACCTGGAGCGCTGGGTCAAGCGCGAGATGCACGTGTGGCGGGAAGTCTTCTACCGGCTGGAGAAGTGGGCTGACCGCCTGGAGTCCATGGGTGGCAAGTACCCGGTGGGCAGCGAGCCGGCCCGCCACACTGTCTCTGTGGGTGTCGGGGGTCCTGAGAGCTACTGCCACGAGGCTGATGGCTACGACTACACCGTCAGCCCCTATGCCATCACCCCTCCGCCAGCGGCTGGTGAGCTGCCGGGACAGGAACCAGCTGAGGCCCAGCAGTACCCACCATGGGGGCCAGGTGAGGATGGGCAGCCAAGCCCTGGAGTGGACACACAGATCTTCGAGGACCCACGGGAATTCCTGAGCCACCTGGAGGAGTACCTGCGGCAGGTGGGCGGCTCTGAGGAGTACTGGTTGTCCCAGATCCAGAACCACATGAACGGGCCAGCCAAGAAGTGGTGGGAGTTCAAGCAGGGCTCAGTGAAGAACTGGGTGGAGTTCAAGAAGGAGTTCCTGCAGTACAGCGAGGGCACCCTGTCCCGGGAGGCCATCCAGCGTGAACTGGACCTGCCGCAGAAGCAGGGCGAGCCGCTGGACCAGTTCCTGTGGCGCAAGCGGGACCTGTACCAGACACTGTACGTGGACGCTGAGGAGGAGGAGATCATCCAGTACGTGGTGGGCACCTTGCAGCCCAAGCTGAAGCGCTTTCTGCGACATCCACTACCCAAGACCCTGGAGCAGCTCATCCAGAGGGGCATGGAGGTGCAGGACGGCCTAGAGCAGGCGGCTGAGCCAGCCGGGACCCCACTGCCTGCCGAGGATGAGGCCGAGGCCCTCACACCTGCCCTTACCAGTGAGTCTGTGGCCAGTGACCGGACCCAGCCTGAGTAGAGGGCATGCCAGAGCCCCCAGCCTGCCTGCCACATCCAGCATGTGGCCGTTGCCAACCAGGACTCGAGTTTGGCTGACTCACACAGGGGCAGCCCTTGTCTAGCCAGGCAGCATATCGGCCCCTTGACCCTGCTGGCATGCACATGCCATCCAGCTGTGCGCAACACCCCGAACAGCAAAGGAGCCCCTCCTCTCTAGGGCTCCTGCCTGTCGCCTCCCATCTGTCTGTCTTCCTGGCCCTGGCTCTGCTTGGGCTGACTAGTGGCTCCACCCTCCACACTCCCAGGCCATCACAGACCATCCTCAGCTTCCTCATTCTGCAGCAATGCCCAGGCCCTCTAGGGACTCAGAAAACCAAGTATCTGAAGACATGGGGCAGTGGGCTCCAAACTCCTGGGGCACCTCAGAGCAGAAGCTAAGGCAGAACCAGTGCCAAAGGAACCTCAACTTCTGGAGACACCACCCTTGGCAGACACTGCCGAGCCAGCTGATACCCACTTTGCCTCCCAGAACAGCTGGCCAGCCTTGGGCAGCATGGCTTTCCTTCCCACGGAGAGCCAAAACCATAAAGGCGGCAGCAGCAGCAGCAGCAGCAGCAGCAGCAGCAGCAGCAGCAGCAGCAGCAGCAGCAGCAGCAGCAGCAGCAGCAGCTGCCGCCACCACAGCAGCAGCAGCAGCAGCAGCAGCAGCAGCAGCAGCTGCCGCCACCACAGCAGCAGCAGCAGCAGCAGCAGCAGCAATAGCAGACCTGACATCCTGGTGCCTCCTGGCCCCCAGGTGAGTCCCTATCCTCCAGGGCATTTTAGAAATGGGAGGGTCTATGCTGCAGGTCCACCTCTAGATAAACCTACTGAGGCTCAGAGATTTTCCCAGCAAGTTAGCTGCAAGGATGGAATGTGGGTACAAAGCCTCTGGGGACCAAGGAGAGGGCCAGTGGGAGGCAGGCTGGGGGGGCCTGCAGAGCCGGCTCACAGGGACCCTGTTATTTCTCACCCCAGCACACTGATTCATGCCAACCTGGAGAAGGATCAGATCTCAGTGCGCTGACTCACCTATGGCAGGCGGAGGGTCCCAGAAGGGCTGAATCGTCAAATCTGGCTGAGGCAGCAGCCAGAACTTTGGAGCCAGGAGAATGACAACAGGTAAGAGAGATCTGTCTCTTTGGCCCAACAGTGTCCATCACCCATCACAATGAGCTGCTTCCCAGACCCTGGTTCCTGGGCATCCCCCAGCCTTCTGGGCAGTCTGAGACTTGCCTGGGTCCTAGAGGTCTAGCCTATCTGTCATCTACCCCTGTCCTTCCTGGGGGGCCAGATGATACGCAGGCCCTGTTGCTGACAGCCCGGCCTTTTCCTCTTTCCTTCAGGTCTCAAGACTTGCTCCACAACTGTGCTGTTGCACCTCTCACTGTCCTCTTCCCTCTCTCAAAGCGGTCTGCACAGAAGTCCCAGGACAGCTAAGAGAGGGCAGCTACAGAGAGGAAGCAGCCTGGCAGAGGGCAGCATCCCAGCTCAACCCAAGAGCTGGTGATGAAGACAGTCCAGCGCGAGGGCCAGGGCCTGCCAGTATGCCTGCCCCGCTGGCCATCAGCTGCCTACTTCCAGAGCCACTGCAGCTGGAGCGGAGGTCTGCTACCCTGGCACTCCTCTGTTCGCTGCATGGCCACTGCCTGCTACCAGAGCCTTTCAGGAGCTCTGAGGCCAGGCCTCCAGCTGCTACTCCTGCCCAAAGGCTGCAGACCCGGCCCGGGAGAGCCCCACGTGTCTGCCCCTAGACAACCCCAGGTTCTCCACCCTGCTCTGGGCTATTGCCTGGGATGGATCCTGCCCAGGCCCTTGTGTCTGCTGCCCAAGCAGGTCCTAGTTGGAGGTTCCTCTGCCTTGCCCACTGCATTCCAGATTCTAAGGCCATCTCTGTAGGTCTTCTACCCTGTGCCCCTGCCAGTCCCCAGCAGATTTTACTTTTTGCACACAAGCCATAACTTTTACTCATTGCTGGCACAGCAATACAGAGGCCTGAGGGCCTGGGAAGACCTTGGGTACCTCAAGAGGGTGTGATTGTCCCCTACCAGACCAAGCCATGAGTTTCCGGCCAGGACATGTACCCCTGCCACCTTACCTCGAAGACAGGCTCTTTTTATAAGATTTTGTTAATAAAACACTGAAACTTCTTGGCGTGTTTGTGGTGTTTCTCTGAGATTATGAGTGGGTGGGAGCAGATATGAGAGGCCTTTTGGCCTGAGGGGACTTTGGAGTCTCTATGGGTAAGGAAAGAGGGTTCAGTCTTAGAACCTAGGCCTGGAAAGACCCATGGGCTCACACCCCAAGATCCCCCCAAGCTGGCTCCCGGCCTGAGGCAGTGGGGCAGGAGCCAGTTCCAGTGGAGCTGAGGGCTTTCAGTGAGTCCAGCTGGAGTTCTGGTGGGCAGTAGGGCAAGTACAGGGTCTCCACTGCCCACACAGCCTGCTCAGGCCCTGGAGTCAGGGTGACACGATTGCTATAGGAAGGGGGCCCGCCCTGACTGCAGGACACTAGGCTCCTTAAGCCTCATTTTCCTCATCTGCAAAGACAGCCCACCCTTGGTACCACCCATGCATGGGCCAAGAATTTGGCAAGCAGGGAACTTTGCTGCCCATGGGAAGTCAGCCTCTTCTGCTTTGGCAGCGGGGGGCCAATTTCCCAAGGGGAGGGAGAAGTGGCCTGGCATTGGCTCCAATCCCTGTACCCATCAGAATTTGATGGGAAGCAGAACTCAGCGGAGACAAGCAATGAAAAGGTAAGGTCCCCCCAGGCCAGTACAGCTGGAACTTCGGGCAGGGGCTGAAGCTGCATCCTTGGGTGGAATCTTTTCTCCTACAGAGTAGCCTCAGGGTTGGCCCACAGCCGTGCAGTCGGTGGAATCAGGTCATCCATATGATGCAGGGTAGTTGTCCGCAAGCCTACAGACTGGGTTTTCCTCACTCCCACAGACACCCTCAGCATAGTCTCTGGACGGAGTATGAACGGGACGCAGGCTGGATGCAGCCTGGTGGCTAGACCATCTCAGCTTCTGTGGTCATGTGCGGGTGTGTGTAGCTACCGCTGGCTCTCAGATGGGATTGCTGTGCTTGGAGGGGCTAGGGCAGGCAGCGAGGGCACTGTGGGTGGGGCCAGCCCAGCCCAGCCTAGCAAGGGCAGAGGGGCACCTACCAGGCTCCTGGCCGAAGTGCAGCCCTCACTGCATCTGCCAAGAAGAGAACAGAGCCTGCAGGCCACAGAGAGCAGGTCTGGGAGACAGGACACAGATGGAGCAGCGGCAGGGCCACCTGCCCCCAGGAAATGTCATCACACTTGTCCCAGGCCAGAGTGTGCATTGGATGAAAGGCTGCCTCCTCCTTACTTTTCCCTTTTTCTTTTAAATAATGAAACTGCTGCACAGAGGCAGGAGAGAGGTCAGGGACTAGAAGCACCACTGGCTGCGCACACAAGCAACCCAAGGAAAGGGGAAGGTGGCCCATAAATCGCGTCACCTTGTGACCGGCAGGCTGTCCAGGCACAGGCAGCTGGGGCAGCTCCGTGTCTGTTCCCAAGAAAACAAGCTGAGGCACATGTGGGCGCTGTGACACGGGGCCGAGGAGCCCATGCCCGCAAGTCCCATCACCACCCTGACTGTCTGCCCAGCCAGGTATCACCGCTCAGTCTCATCTCCTCACTGCAGAATGGGGAAACTGAGGCACAGAATGAGGTGGTGCCTTCGCGGGGCCTTGGAATAAGACAAGAGCTCCTGGAGAGAGCTGAGCGCTCATCTTGCAGATGCTCTATGGCGGGCTCGGCCTCAACCCAGGCACAGCCACACCTGCCTCAGGGAGCCGGTGCCCTGGCAAGAGGGCAGGTCCCTGGGCCGCACAGCGACTTGGATGTCGCCTGCTGCTCCCTCCAAGGCTCAGACATCAGGAGGGAGGGCGGCGTGGGACCCAGCACAGCCCGCTCCCTGGGCCCCACCCCCGCCTTGGCCCTCCTCACACAGCAAGAAGCTCCTGGGCACGAAGGCCCTAAGCCCACGATATGAAGACCACACTCTGGAATCTGTCCCGGTGGCCTGACCCGGTCCCCCGCCCCTCCCAAAAGGCACACTGAAATCTGGGGTGCCCCCTCTCAGTGTGGGGCATCGGCTGGGTATCTACAGGAGAAGGGGAGGGAGGGGAGAAAAGAGGCCCCAGGCAGGGCCAGGATGAAGGTAGGGCGCTCCCGCCAGCCTAGACCCTCTCCCGCTGGCCGCTCCTGATGTCCGCAGCCCTCCTTCCTCACGCCCAGCCTTTGGGCTGACTCCCCCTGCTCCCCCACAAGCGTGCTTCTCCTTTATCTGCCTTCAGTCCTCAGCAAAAGGCAGAGATTTAATGCTCCCCTTCTTAGAGGAAGCCCTGAGGTTAGGGCCTGCACCGCGAGGGCCTGTCCCCCACTCCCCCAATCTCTGTGGTTCTCAGCACCCAGAGCTGATGCCTCCGTTCAACCTGACCTTCAGTGCAGGAAACCCCTTGGCTGTGCCTCCACAGCCCTCAGAATAGGGATGGGCCTCCCTCCCCTCACTCTCCCCATCCTGCCCAGGACTCTGTCCCTCCAGAAGCCCTTACAGCAGAACTTCTTGGGCAGACCCCTGCCCCTGCCAGCACTCACCAGCTCCTTGCCTGTCACCTCTGCCCCCTGCGTCCCTCCTGAAGGCCTGCTCCTTGGATGGGCCCCCAGGGTACATAGTCCCGAGTTCCTTCCACGTCCGTGCTATACCCCAACCTTGTACCAAGCACGCCAAGCCTTGGCTGGAGTTAAGAAGAACATCTCAGGCCACCCTCAAAAAGGCGATTCTTACTTGGGGAGCACCCCCAAATACAGGAGGAGGGGGGTCCTCCTCCTTCTGAGAGACTCTGAAGGGGCCAGGAAGCCCTGGTCAAGGTGGCTGAGCTCTCTCCCTCAGCTGGGAAGGAAGCTCAGGCAGCCTCCACACTGCTCTCGGCACGGCCCTTGCCTGCCTCCGTGCCACCCTGGATGATCCCTGAGGGACACAAAGCCACCCTTCTGAAGGGACTATGCCAGACTCCTACCCACTCTCCAAAGCTTGAACCCAGGCTTCTTCCCAGCGGACAGCCTGCCCCCACTCTGTGCCGTGACGTCCTTGACCCTCCCTGCTTCGCGCTGGCCCTGCGCAGTGCTCCCTGACAACAGAGCCGAGGTCAGCCTCGCTGTCCAGCTTGCTCCCAGATGAGTCCTCTGCTCCCCACTCCCACCCCAAGGCCAGGATCCTGCTGCCGCCCGTCTGGCGCTGTCCCTGCCAGGAGACGGGGCTATGGAGGAGGCTATTTTTAGCCTCTGCTATCCCCCGTAATTATCTTGTCTCTGCTTTGCCCTGGCACCTGGTACAGTCCCACTGGAAAATGTCAGTCCATCTCTCGGTGCTCAGGGCTGTTGGGAATGTGGAGGGTCAGTGTCCCAAGGTGGGGATGGTAACCGCAATCCAAAGCTTCCTTCCGTCACACCCCACTTTCTACTCTGCCCCTTCTGGAGACGTTGGCTTGACCCCCAACCTCAAAGGAGTTTTTGGATGCTGCCCAACATAATAGGAGTGGGCCAGTGGCTGGTGGTTTCAGACTGCAGGTCCCGATGGGCCTCCACAGCCTTCAACATAGGGATTGGCCTCAGCGAGCAGACGCGCTGTGAGGCAGCCAGCTGTGGTCCACTCAGACCCCTGCCATCTCCGACCCACCCTTGGTGAGAAGGTGCCCTGGGCGTTCCGGCTGCTCCTCGAAGCTGTGAGGTGATGTGACTGAGGCTCTTCCTTCTACCTTCTCACACGCTAGTGAGCCCCTCCCTGGCAGGGCCCGCTGATCAGAGGAGATGGGGCAGGAAGTAGGCACGTGTGGGGAGGCTTGACCTGAGTTGTGCTGGCTTCTCAGGCTCAGATCTTCTGGCTGCAGCGACTGGCAGAGCCTACTCTAGACCACATCAGGCTGGTGAGACTGTTGATGCCATGGACTCCCCTGCTTCCACACCTCTAGGCCAGTTGCTAACTACAGTGCTCAAGTGGCAGTAGGAGTCACCCTTCCTCGGGGATGCCGCCTGCCTGGGACCAGCACCCTCCCAGCAGCTTTTCTCTGGCCTGTGTCCTCTGGCTCAGTGCTCCAGCTGAAGCCTGAGCTGCCTCCTACAGGAAGTTCCCATGACTCCTGTCCAGAGGAGTCCTCCATGTCCAGGCCACTGACCCTGCTCTTTCCCGGGCATCTCCGGGGATGCAGTCACCTCTGTGTCAATACCTCTGTGGAGTTCCCCGGGGACTCCTCCAGCTGGACAGGGCCTCTCACCCCCATATCACCACTGTGGTGGGCAGAGAGGCCTCAATGTCTCCATCCGGTTTAGGTCACCCGGCCCAGCACGGAGGACAGAGTGCTCATCACTGGCCACAAGACAAGATGGCCTGGTGTCTTCACAAGGAATTGCAAGAGGGATAGGAGGACTGAGGAGAGACAGAGCCTTGGTGGCCTCAAAGGCAGAGGAAGGTGTCCGAGCTCTGTAAGATAGGAGCTGCAGAGGCTTCTCTACGGAGCCTCTAGGACAGTACAGCACCGGCTGCTGGCTCTTTGGTCTTAGCTCAGTACAGCCCAGGGTTGGATTCTGACTGCAGCACTCAGGAAGCTCAGTGTATATTGTGTGGGGCACTGAGTTTGCTCTTATTTGTCACAGTCTCCTCTGGGCCTGGGGTCCCAGCTCAGCGGCTTGGCCTGTGTAGATCTCCGGGCTGCCTGGACCATGGCCCTCCTCACTTTTGTGTGGTTTCACTGTGTCTCAGTTTCCTCACCTAGAAATTGGGAGAAGGATGATGTCTTAGTTACTTTTCTTGTTGCTGAGAAAAAATACCAACACTAAGTTAAAGGAGGAAGGGTTTTTTTTATTTTAAAATTTTAAAAATTTTTTGCAGTACCAGGAATCAAACTGGGAGCCTAGGAAAGGATTCTTGTAAGTCACGCAAGGTGGGGGTTTCAGTTCATAGTTGGCTGATTCCAAAGTAGGGTGGCATGGCAGAGGGCAATGCAGAGGGGAGAGTCCGAAGTGGACAGACGTCAGCAGTGCAGCAAGCGAGAGCCAGCAGTCCTCTTTCTGTCCCTTATGTTTCGTCCTGGCCACGTGCCTTCGGGGGAGCAGCGCTCACAGCCTGAATCCTATCACTGCACCATCAATCCCAGCGGCGGGTCCTTCAGCCCTTTGTTTTCATCATATACCTAGATCCAGCCACCTCTGGAGGACTCCACCTAGGTCCGCCTCAGGCTTTGCGGCGACATCTAGACACAAGCCAGAACAAATGGTGTCTGTAGGGCCGCTGTGGGATCGGGCCGAGGCAGGTGTATGAGACAGGCGCCTAGGCTCCTGCCCTTGAGGCACCCAATGCAAAGCCGGCCAGTCATGTGCGAGAGCAATGCTGAGGGTGGAGATGGGGTGTCTCAGGGCCCTGGGCCAGCCTGGGGTGTCCTGGTGCTTCCTTCTCCCCGTTGCTGCTCATTTTAGAAGCTGTTTTTCTGTATTCGCTGTCTCTGCATTTCCACCTCTCCCCTCCTCCACCTTGGCGTTGCTATGGGAACCAGCCAGGGCACCCACGGCTTCCCTGATAGAGGGTTCCACAGGCCTGGGAGTCCTCGTGTGTGTGTGTGTGTGTTGCATGTGAGTGCATATGTATGCACACGCACATAAAGGCTGGGGTGTGAGAAAGTCCCTGGAGCTTTGTAATTGAGACAAAAGCCAGACAGAGTGGAATGATTAGAAACCTCCTTGCCCTGTGTTCAGCGCCTCTGCTCAGGGTGAAACTGCACAATTGACACCCTCCCTTTTCCAAGACTGTCCCTTATCCCCAGCATGGCTGTTCTATGCCATCACTGTGTGGGGACATCGCTGTCACAGTAGCTACACTTCTTCCCCACTGCCTGCTTCCACTCCCTCCTCTGGCCCATCTCCCCTCCTCCTTCAGGCCTGAGCTTCCTGGCAGCAGGACAGAGGCAGGACGGGGGGCGCACACACAGGGTTTCCCTCCTCGTGCCCTGGCTTCCCTTTTCGGCAGAGGCAGCGCTTGGTTGTGATCACATCACCGAAACCTTCCACCTTTCCAGGCCACCTGCCGGAGAGCTGCGGGAGGTGGGCAGTCAGCCTGGAGCGGCCGTCCTCTCTGACAGCACCCCCTCCTGGCACTGTTTCCCGCCCACGGAGAGCTCTGTGCCTGGAGTCCCAAGCAGCTGTGTGGGTGGGTAGGAGCACTGGGGCCAGGCCTCCATAGGCTGCTGCCTCTGCCCTCTGTCTCCAGCCTGGCCAGTGGAGTGGGGGCAGGGAGAAGGTCAGTCTGCCTCGGGATTCTTCCTGCATGGGGAAGTGTTTTGGATACAGTGGGTTAATACATGATTATAAGTAATTCCCCCCTTTGGCCTATTTCTGGTGTGGCTGGTAGAAAGTGCTAAGTCACACTGGTGGCTCACTTTGTGTCTCTCTTACACGGTGCTGCCTGAGGCTTCCCCCATGTCCTCGTTCCAGATACCCACCAGAAGCTGGTGCAGCGACACAAAGGGCCAGGTGAGCCTCAAGGAGACCCAAGATTGCTGACTTGTACCCCTTGGGGGGAGATAGCCCTGGCACCCCTCTCCACAGCTTCTTCCTCTGGGCAGGACAAGCAGGAACGGTCTCTGCTCGGGCTCTGAGGCTCAGCAGGTCAGATTGGGGCTAAACTCATATGGCTGAAGGGGTGTCCTTCAAAATTCGAATTATCCCAAGGCCCTGAGGAGTTGTCTGCAGTACAGGCCACCCCGTCCAGGGAGGACATCCGCCAGTAGCTGGTCTGTGCCCCCTGGGCCCAGTTCCACTAGACAGGAGGCTTGGCCAGCACTGCATCAGCTTCCTCTCTGATGACACTGTCATTACAGGTCACACACTTGTGCTGTGTCTCAAACCCGTCCTGTCACAGGAGCAAGAACCTAGACACAGGGCTCTGGGCCCAGAGAGGAGCACGTGGTCCTGCCTGTTACCTGGGGCGCAGTGAGCTGCCACTTGGAGGTGTGCTGGGGCCCACAGCAGGGGAGGGAGGGGAGCTGCTGTCTCCTCCCCAGCGACCACCACACCACTGAGCCCCCCCATCAGGAACCTTCTGTGGGGCACAGACCCAGCCTCCCACCCTGTGCCCCGTACACCTGCAGGTGACCTCTGCCAGGCAACCCGACATTCCTAGCCCTCTGCTTCCATCTTCGGAGACACCAGTGTCTTAGGAGGTCGACGCCAAGGACTGTGTGTTCTTCCCAACGCACAAGCTGCCTGCAGGTTCTGCACCTATGGGAGGAACATGATGGCTTGCCCCGGGCCAGGTGTGTGCCCGACACAGAGGACAGCAGGCAAGGGGGTGGCCTGGACGAGAAGCCCCACCTGCCAGGGCCGCAGTGATGCCTCCGGAGGCAACCCCACCGGCCGTGTGCCCGGTGGGAAGCCCGCTCCCTGCCCTCACCAGCCTGTGACCAGCTCGGAGCCTCAGCCAGACAGCCTTGCTCTCCAGCACTGTATCACCCTGCTGGCCAACCCCGCACTCAGGGATCGGCCTACTTCTGGCCTCGCCAGCCAGGAGGAAATGTTAGAAAGGCTTTAAACTGCACCCAGGTGTGGTGGTCCACGCCTGTAATCCCGACACTAGAGGGGATGAGGCAAGAGGATTACTGGGAATTTGAGGCCAGTCTAAACTACAAAGCAAGACACTGTCTCAAAAAATCAAAAGAAATATCTAAAAAAGTAAAATCACAATTCATTCAAATATAGAGGACATACATGTCAAGGTTTTTATTTAACCCTTCAGTGAATGAAGGAGCCTGTACAAGATGAAAACTGGCTTGTAATCTAAAACATGAAGAGGTCCGAGCTCCCTGTGGATCCCTGGAGAAAGACCACTGAATGTTCATCGGGGGCTGAGCCCGCTCCACTTCATCTCCAAAGCCAGAAGAGCGGGGGTATGACCCATTCATTTTACAGAGCTGGCATGACTGATGCCAGGCCAGCCAGCCAGAGTTCTCAGTAGAAGGGTGGAAGGGGGCTGGCACTATCACAGCAAACTAGAAAGGAAGGGCAAGATGGGAGGGGCAGCCTGTCCCCAAGTCAGGGCAGATTAATAAACTACAGTGGCCAAGGCCCCTGTTCCTGGGGAAGGGAAGGTATATAGGACAGAAATTCGGGGTCATACATTGGCCTCGGTCAGCCCTGGTGCTCCTTGAAGGTGGCCAGTGTGGGCCCAGGACCCCCACCAGTCCACTAGAGCCCTACCGTGCACAGCCCTGGGGGAAAAGAAGGAAGTAGGATGGTGTAGCCTCAGGGTCCCTGACTGGGGGGTGCAGCTAGGATTTCCTGCCTTGCCTGTCCACTGCCCAGGTGCATAATCCAGCTCTGACTATTCTTTCATTCCATCGTCCATCTGTCTGCTCACTCACTTAGTCAGCCAACAACTTTGCAGATTACAAAGCATAAGAGGAATAAGGCAAATGTCATTTTATTACAACGTGCTTAAAATCTCCCAAGAGAGAATGATAAAGGAGGAAGATCCTATAGCTCCTGGACAAGGAGATCAGTGTTGGGACCAAGTCCCACTGAGTGACAGTCTCTCAAGTCCAAGAGGTTGGACTTTAAGATCATGTCACGTCCTGAGAGATTGTCGCTCAGTAGGACTTGGTCTCAACAAAAGTACAGTTCTCTCAGTCTGGGCCGGAAAAATCTTATGGAAGGAGAAGCGGAGTTTAGAGGGGGCAAAAACCCACCGACCACCCTCAGCACTGAGCTGCTGTGTTCTTCCCCGGGCCCTAGTGCACTCTGTCTCTGCTTTGAGGACCCTCCCTCCGCTGGTTGGCACACTGTGCCTCAAGCCTCAGCTGTGGTGCCCTCCCATTTGTGGCCTGCCCTAACCTCCAGCAGATATGCCACCCCCTGGTCACACCCTTCCCAAGCGCTGACTGCAAATCTGTCCCCTTCCAGCCTCCTGGCTCCTGCGGTGATTTTGCCTTTCTCATTTTAGGTGCTCTATGCAGAATAAAAGGATGAGTCGGCAGGTGGCGGCCACGGCCTGGGTGACACGGGCACAGAGGAGACCCTAGCTCTGCGGGCCTTGGATGCGTCTGAGAGTCCTGGCTTTGCTGCCACCCCTCTTGCTCTCAGGACACAGGACAGGGCTCTTCTGTTCAGCCAAGAGATCCAGTCAGGGCAAGGGGTCCCTTGGAAAGTAGGGTGCAGACTGTCATCCGTGAAGTACTCTGAGTCCCAGGGTAAAAGTGTTTTTCCGAAGTACTGTTCACAGGCTACCCCATGGAGCAGCCCTAGTGACCCAGAGGAGTCCCTGGAGCCCTGTCCCCGTCTCATAGGGCAGGAAGGCATGGCTGTGTCCAGACCTTGTTCTCTCCAGCCAGCAGTCTCTCTGGGACAGTGTGGAGGGAAGGAGCCCGCCTGTCCTTCTCATGGGCTCCCTCAGGAGTCTGCCCCTCCACAGTGATTTGTTCTTCTAGGCTCCTCTGTAAACTCTCGGGAGCCAGTGTGGCCAGGGGGGGCCTCCGGCATTCAGGGAGACCCCTACCCAGCCAGCACTGCGGCAGGCTCAGAGAAGCCACTCACTGTCCATCAGAATTCCTTCCCCGGCTCAAGGCCGCTTTTCAGCTGCCCCTCACTGCCTGTGGACAGCTCCTCCGTTGCTCTTAGGGGAAAAACAGTCTTAGAAATAAACAAGTGAAGACCCAGTCACAGGTGGGCTCACCTGATTTTAAACCAGGTTCTCAGGCATGAGCCATGGCCTGGAGATGGCCAAATCCTGCGCTAGGGTCAGGCCTGCAGTCCCACGGTGGCAGTGCCTGGGGCCTCAGGGACTGTGTGTCCTTCAGGTAGCTGGCCTCTCGCCAGGGAGAACCAGTGACCAGTGTGTCACCTGTCTCCAGTGGTGGTGTTTACACGGTGACCTTCAGATAGGAGGCTCAACCCCAGCCCCTCCAGCTTTCACCCTGGCTGGTCCAGAATCCAAGACTAGAATTGACCGACATGTCCTCCTGGTGGAGTCAAGAGTCCTGCTGGATACTGCCTGGGTCCCAAGGACATCCGGACAGCTGTATTCTTTGCCTCTTCATATGTCGAACAATCTTGGAACTTGGTCTGGGCAACCCAGTTGGCAGCGATATGGGACAGGATGGTGTCCGGTAGTTCCTGCCTCTTCTCCAGTTCAGACTACTGATGAGCATGTAGTTTAACATTTATTGAAGGAAAGGAGAAGACAGACAAGAAAGGAGAGGAGAGGAAAAGCGAAGACACATCCTGCATGCAGGACAGCTTACTGCAAGAACAAGAGGGCAGTGGTGGTGAAGTCAATGGCTCTTTCTTTTTTTTCTTTGAGACAGGGTCTCGCTTTGTAGTTCAGGCTGGCTCTGAGCTCACTATGTAGCCCAGGCAAGCCTCAAACTCAGCAATCCTCCTGTCTCTGCCTCCCGAGTGCTGGGATGACAGGCGTGAGCCACCACGCCCGGCACTGTGGTATGTGGTATTGATTGTTGGTAGGTGTGAGTCTCCATGCCCAGCATTGTATATGGTTACCGGGGATTGAACTCAGGACCTTGTGCTTGTGAGGCAGGTGCCGGAACCACTGAGCTAACCCTCCGGTCCTCAATGGCTCTCTTTCATTGCTTCGCTGGCATCAGGTCTGGGCGGACTCTTGCAGGGCCTCACGTGGCTCTCTGCACACGCATCTCAGCCGTGATTTGACAGCTCTTCATGATCAACAGGTCACACCAGGCTGTCCAGCCATAATTTGTCATGTCCTGGCCTCTTGCCTCAGCTACAGAGCTGGGGGCTCAGGGCCACATGAGGTCACACTCGGTGATCCAGCAAGCCCAGGCCTACGGAATGAGTGCAGCAGGCTAGGTTTCTGGTGTCTGCGGCTGCTTTTCCAGGGATGTACCCTCCTCTTGGTGGTTGTAAGTCAGGGGGCTCTTAGAAAGGAGCCCTGGCCATTGGCTCTTCTGGCTCCCTTCTTGGCTGACAGGAGCCTGATTTTCAAACCTGCTTGAGATGCTGCTGTCCTCATGGGCACATTTGCTGGGAAGCGGCCTCCCCCCAACTGCCTGCAGCACCGTCAGTTGAAGACAGAACTCTCAGGGGTGAACCTCCTTCGACTTTCAGGCAGCAGCTGTTGGAACCAGGCTCCTCAAGACTCTCCAGGGACAGTGCCCCCGAGTCCTGGACAGAGTGACTCGCTGAACTGCAAGGAGTCTCTCTTTGGGAAGGTATCTGTCCTCACCCACCTACACCCCACCCAGCCACGACAGACGTTGAGGTGGCCAGGGGGAGGCTGAGCAGCTTGGTCTTGGGACTGACCTAGCTTTAGGTCCCCCAGAGCCCCCCATCTATTCCCTGAGAACAGAACCCCACAGTGGGAGCTCAGCAGTTCTCACAACGTGCTTCTCCAGGGCAGCTGATGGCAAAGAGGCTTTTCAGGACTTACAGCCACATCGTGCCCTCTTCTTTTCTGTCCTTCCCCACCTGTTGTCACTTGTCCCCCAGAAGCCATCACTTGTCAGGGAGAGTTCCACAGTGGCTTCAGGTTCTTCTCGGACTGCGTGCGTCCCTCACAGTCAGAGTCTCTCCAGACATGCAGGTGACCCCCAACAGAGAACCCCGACAAGCTGCTGCTCAGGGAAGGAGAGGGAAGTCCCTCCCAGCGGGGTCCAGCCAACCTCCCTGTGCTGATTCTTGGATGTGGGAGCACAGGCTAAGTGACTCTACTGAGACGCCACTGTCTCTAGGGCCATCCTCCTCGAGCCCCCTTTGGATGTTGGCACAGCCAAACAAAAGGGAACCAGGGTCCAAAATCCTCAGCAAGTTTGCCCTTGGGCTGCACCTCCACTCAGGTGGGCCCTCCTGACCAGGCAGCACGTGCCCAGAGGCCTGAGCCCTCCCTGTCTTCTCCCCGGACTCCTCAAGGCCACCAGGCCCTGACCTAGGGACTGAGCAGAGCCCCAAGTGGGCTCCAGGACCCGGCTCCCTGCTGGGTTGCTGCCTGGGCTCCCTAGACCCAAAGCCAGTGTGTGATGGCCTATCTTATTTGTGCCTTTTTAAAAACTTCACTTGCTTTTTTGTTTTAAGTAAGCATTTTTTCTTGATAAGAGCAACTCATCCCCACTGCAAGTGCTGGACAATTTCAAAACAGATTCAGAAACGAAATTGCCTGGAACCCCAAGGCCCAGAGATAACTGCATCTTAAATTAGAATTGCATGACTTTTCTTTCACTCTGGATGCAAGCAACTTCCATGGCATCAAATAGTCTTGAGAAAGTTATGTCTTGAAACTGCCCAGTCTCTCTTTTCGGGCGTGTGTAGCTATTTTAAACCTGGGAAGGATCCTGGAGTAGTGAATTTTTAGACATTTCTGATTTTTTCCAGATATTTAATTCCGGTGGGACTCTGAGGGCCACACTGACCAGGCTCTTAGGGCTTCCATGTTTGTCCCTCTTGGGCTCACTGTTGCCCGTTACAATCCCTTAAGCAATCTTTACATATGAATAACAAGTCCTTTATTTGTCTCTGCTTAGCCTGGAGGTCATAGGAGTCATTGTCATCTAACTGAGCTGCAGGTGAGGAAGGTGGCTGCCTACAGTACAGGCCAGCAGGGCCATCCCACGGCACAGAGAACAGCGGCCCGGGCGCAGAGTGAGAAGGAGCAGAGCTGGGACTGGGGTGGAGAGGGGGCAGGGCGGGGGGCTGAGCGGTCACAGGGAGGGAGGAATGGAGGACTGTGCAGGGCAGTGGGAAGGATAGGCCCAGGCCTTTCTCCTCAGAGCTGAAGAGCAGACTTGTGTCGGGGCTGCGGCTGGCTGAGGGGGATGGCATGGGGAGCTGGCAAGAAAGACTTTGGGGCTGGGGTGGCCTTTCTTCAGCACAGCAGCAGGGAGTTGGAAAGGCTTAAGGGGCCCAGTCTCTGGGTTACTCTAAGCAGCTGTCAGGCAGGGCCTAGCTAAATCAGAACAGAAAGGAAGGACGTTCCAGATGGGACACAAGGACAGGAAGCATGTGCCAGGCAATGAGTGGCCTGGGCAGGAGGGCAGGCCATGGCATGTGGTGCTAGGACCTGGAGTCTTCTCATTTCCCTGCCTAAGAAGCTTCCCAGCTTCTCAGGCCTAATTATTCTTTGGACTTAGTTGCCCCAAGCAATCCCAGCCCCCACTTTCTTCTTTTGCTGTCATGATGTTCCTGAGTTTCAGCTCACTTCCTTCAGGAAGCCCCCCAGAAACATTCCCCCTGGCACTTCTACCTCAGCCTTGGCATGCAGCAAACTGAGAGTGGCCTTTGCCACTTTCAGAAAGAGTTTCAGGGCCTGTTTATGGGTGGGGTTCATCCTCCTGAGACACATGTCTTCTCCAAGTGCACAGGCCTGGTTCTGCGGCTGTGGCAAGCACGGCCAGGGCCTGGATACCCACCAGGGAGGGGAGTTCAGGAAAAGCCAGGAGTGAGTGTGAAAACGAACATAGGTCCCAGGGCACAGGCTCGGGTGGGCGGATGGCGCCCCCTGGGGCTGTGAGGAGTGCGGCCTCCCTCCAGGGTCTGAGTGTGGGTGTGGTGGACAGTCAGGGGTTCAGAGTCAGTGGAGAGAGGGTGCTGGGCTGAGTTGTGATGGATGCCAAAGGGGACGGGCAGGCAGGGCAAGGGCAGTCTTTGGAGTTCAGCCGGGTCACTGAGCAGGTGCTTGGCCATCCGTTGGGTCCAGGGGCTTCTGGCCATCAGTGCTGCCCATAGCCTGGGGCAGGAGATGCCTGGAGCTGTGTGCCTCTCAGGGCGGCAGTGCCCAGGCTTGAAGGCTGGTAGATAGCAGCCTCTTCTCCCTGACCCCAGGTCCCCCAAATAGCTGCCAGCCTTGACCTGCCCCATCCTCGGACAGGTTAGGGCCGGTGAGGCTTAGGGTGACCGAGGTGAGGGCTGGTCAAGCCTGAAGTGACTGGGGCGGTGTTGCTCCATTTTGGGGTGATGAGCAGCTCGGGCTTGTCGTGATCAGGTTTGGGTGGTCACGGCCGAACCAGCTGTCCCTGCCAGGGGCTGTCACTCCGAGATTCTAGGCTCTGTGCTGCCCCCCCCCCCCCGCGGAGGCAGTTTCTCTAGGCCCCTCAGAATGTCCAGCCTCCTGCCGCCACAGGAGGAGCGGGAGTCGGAGCTTGGTGAGCACAGGCGTGGGGCGGGTCATGCACTCCAAGGAATGCGGGGCGCTCACACCCCCAACGCACAGAACACGAGTCCCTGACATCTGGTAAAGGGACTGGGACCACGTGCCCTCGGAAGGCCTGTGACCCAGCGGGCAGGGCCAGTGTTTGCTGCCAGCCTCTCCGTCACTATTGTCTCATTCCCCTTCAGGGCATGGTCAAGGGGAGAAGCGGCCACAGCCAGGGGTGTACCCCAGGAACCACAGGAACTGTCAGGCAGCGTGGGAACCCCTGCCACCCAGCTGGGGCGGGACTGCATAGCCACCCCTCTTCCGCCCACCCTTGTTCTCAGGGCTTTGGGGACATAGCGGGGCAACTGTTGCAAACACAGCACTTGTGCTGAGGAGTAGCCCCAGTGCCTGACTGGGAAATGGATGGGTTGTTACAGGGTAAGCGAGTCACGCAGGGGTGGAAAAGTGGCTCCCAGCATTCCTAGGAACTGCTTCCTCTCTGTCCTCTCAGCTTGGTGCATCCAGGACAGGTCTCTGAGGCACTGGACCAACTGCCTCACACAGTGCTAGGCTGGCAAAGCCCCTTTATCCCCACAGGCTCAGGCCTGAGCCTGCTGGTCAGTGGCCCCTGGCACTGATGCAGGCTGGATGACATGCACTCTGGGGAGCCCTCATGCTGCCCATCCATAGATAAGAGAGGTTAGCTTCCCCCTCGGAAAGGCCCCCCACCAACAGTATTCTGGGGCTGGATGTGGTGGGAGCGCTCTGTACTGCTGACTGGTGACGTGCAGGGTGGTTCACGTGGAAAATTCACAGTCACATCCGAGGGTAAAATCGATCGAGGCCACAGCACAGGGACAGGAGCACTTGGCCTATAACCCTGAAACTCTGTCCAGGTCCTGGCCACAGCACAGGGCCAGGGCAAGGACAGTCTGGAGCTCACAGTCAGCTCCTCCCCGAAGACACAGGGCTGAGGCCGGGTTGGCCAGTGTAGGAGTCTCCGAGGTGACACCAGAGCCCTGTCCTAAGGGCATGAGTCACAGGTGCTGTTCGCCAATGAGTGATGACCAACCGGTGACTCAGCTGTACTTGACCCAGAGGCCCATTATATCCATCCCAACACGATGCCGGCTTTGCGGGCATTTTCTTCTCCTGTGTATCAAAGTACTGACAGCTGCCGTAAGCATTAGACTATGCAGAAGTTCCTGTGCACCATCGTCGTAGAGCTTCCAGGGCTCATCCTACTTGTGAGAAAGGAACCTATCATGTGTGCTTCTGCACTTCCTTTTTTTTTGTTTTTGTTTTCTTTTGTTTTATTTTTTTGAGACAGGGTCTCGCTTTGTAGTTCAGGCTGGCCCTCAGCTCACTATGTAGCCCAGGTAAGCCTCGAACTCAGCAATCCTCCTGCCTCTGCCTCCCGAGTGCTGGGATGACAGGCGTGAGCCACCACATCCGGCACTGTGGTATGTGGTATTGATTGCTGGTGAGTGTGAGTCACCACGCCCAGCATTGTATGTGGTTACTGGGATCGAACTCAGGACCTTGTACTTGCGAGGCAGGCGCTGGAACCCCTGAGCTGAATCTCCGGCCCTGCATTTCTGTTTTTATTCCAACCTGATAGCAGCTGCTATGTGATTTTTCAGAAGAAAAATCCCCTCCCCACTCCCCACATACAAACCAGGGAATGAGAATGTATTTCTTCACATGCTTTCTCATCTTTATCTCACTGACAGTTGAAAAAGCACGTATCATTTTTCATGCTCATTTCTGTCATTACTGGCAATGGGGCCATCTTTCCACTTAATCACTGGCCTACACATTTCTTTGCTTGTGTTTGGGGCTGTGGAGGGAACCCTTTGCTGACCGACTGGAAGAGGTTCACCCTTCTCCAGTAATGGGAACTGAAGCCAGGGCCCTTGCCCTGAGCTGCTACAACCCCAGATTTTTAAATTTTATTTCTTTAATTTTTTGAGATAGCATCTTCTAAAGTCTCTAAGTTGTACAGGTTGGGCTGGAACTTGGCGATCCTCCTGCCTCAGCCTCTCAGAGGTGGGCTCACCGATGTGTATCACCACCGCTGGTGGGAATAAATTTGCATGTGTTAACCTTACTCTATTGTCACAGATGTAGCAAATAGTGTTTAGCTTTTACGTGCAGTGGTCAGTGGGTGGTTCAGGCCCAAGAAACTATGCTGCCAGCTATAAGACTTGTTTTCCTTTGGAATCTTTGTTTTGTATCCACAAGGCTCTCCCCAACCCTGGATTAGAAAGGATAAATTCATGATCATCTCTATATGTTTGCAGGTTTAGTTCTACAGTTTAAATGTGCTGACTGGTTGTTGTCTATTGTGGTAGAGAAGCAGGTTGGGGTCTGGGGTAAAGCGCTGCTACACACCGCTGGCCATCACTGTGGCACCACTGGTCCATCCATTTTCCCCTGGTGAAGTTTTGAGCTGTGGTGTGCTTGGCCTGAGCCCAGCTCTGTCCTCAGGCTGCTCAGCTGTGCCTTGCTCTGGGTTGGTTGAGAAGCTCCATGATGGGTCTCCCTGCTACCTGCTTTCCATTTTCTTCAAATGCATTTTATAGAAAGCAGCTTCTGCCGATCCAACAGGGACCCTGAAGGCAAAGGTTCTGGTGGGGGGGTGCTGGAGTCTCCCGGGGAACCCATGAGGGTTATGAGGTCCAGGAGCATCAGGACTGATGGACAGCACTCATGCCCTTCTGCTCTGGGCCTTCTGCAGACTACTCAGGCCTGGGGCTCCCGGAAAGTGAGAGAGGGTGCTGCAAAGACCCCTCACCCCTGGAGAGACAGCTAGTCAACAGGATCAGGGCCACGTCAGCCTCAGAGCAGGACCTGGCATTGGATGTCATTTGCCACTACCTGGAAAAGCACAGCCAGGTAAGGCCAAAGGGTGTTTCCCTGATGGGCAAGAGCCTTCTGTGGTCCTGACCTCCTGCAGAGTCTCAGGGCCTGGGGGGGAGCCTGAGTCCCCTCCAGGGCTCACCGGACAGTTATCACCACCATCAACCACCACTGAGCTCCCAAGGCCTTCACTTCATACTGTTGGAATTCCTGACCTTCCACCAAAAAGTGCCAGAAGGTGCGAGGGAGTCAGGGCACATGTGGCTACTCCACACAGGCAGATGGTGGGACACACCCAAAGCCCAAGATCCAGTCTCTTCCACCCTGTCCACCTGGAGTCTCCTACTGACCTGTGTTCCTACGGTCCCCACCCGTCAGGCCTGCTGTAATCTCAAAATGGCCTTGGGCATAAGGTGAGAGTGACAGGGCTCCAGCATGCATGGATGTCTGGGGGCCTTTTAGACCCCTTAGACCAGCTTAAAGGCCTGAATATCACCAGAGGTGGCGTAGATTCTGGGGTTGGCAGGGCTGTCCTGCCCCTCTCCTCAGTGCCTACTCCAGTCTTTATCTATAGCCTCGGGAGTCTACAGCCACTACCCAGGGCCGCTGTGAGTGACAAATCCTTTGAGCGCTGTGTGCTTCCAGAGGCCCTGTGACACATATACACAGCTGGACTCAGAGGGGAAGCATCCAGAAGGAGGGACCCAACTAGGCAAAGGCCCAGGGGCCAGCACAGAAAGAAGCACAGAGGGTAGGAGTACTCCCAAACTCTCAACTTGCTTGCCGCATTAGGGAACTCGACCTTTATTCAAAGGGTTGGGATCTGCTGGGACCTACAGCAGAAGCCAGTGTGGCCAGCATCACTCAGGTTCGAGTCCCTGGCTACTGCAGGGGCTTTCTCCCTCTCCCCTTCCCCACCCAGCAGGCTCTCAGTCCTGCCCACGCTGGGCCACATCCCACACTGGTGGAGCAGGAGCTGAGGGTCTGAGCACTGAGCTCTGCCACAGCCCCTGGGGCAGCGGAATGTGGCAGACACAGACCTCGGCATGCAGAAGCTCCTGGAGTCCCTGTGCTTGGCCCCCGAGCAGGCCATGAAGAAGGTTAGTGCTGGGCCAGGGAGCTCCCCAAGAGGGCAGGAGGTGACATGACCCAGCCCAAGTCCACAGGAAGTGCTGAGAGGTTCAGGGGCTCCGTGGGCAGTCCCCTTGCCCACAGCAGGGCACAGCACAGCCTAGGGGCCCACGGAGAGCGCAGTGACGCTCAGGGTGTGGCTCGAGGGGCCCAGAACTAGAGGCCTAAATTCTAGGGTGGTACAGTCATCAGCACAGGGTCAGGGCATCAGTGGCAGCAGCCACTCCACACAGAGCGCCCCACATGGACACCAGCGTGGACATGCCCTTGGGCCTCCAGCCCCTGCCGGGGCCCTGCGCACGGACAAGCCCCAGCCGTCATTGGCTCAGTGCTCCATCCTCCCTCCTGCTGCCCAGGCCTTCCTCCTCCACCTCTTTGGGTTGGTCCTTCGTGAGCACCCAAACGTGGCGTTGGTGAAGAGCCACGTCATCTGCCTTCTGGAGCTGTCCCACCAGGACTCTGGCCAGCAGGAGGTGTGTCGGGCCCCTGAGGTCCCGGCTCTCTTAACCCTGCCAGCCTTGTCCATCTCTGCTCACACAGCAAGGAGCACTGTCAGGGTGCTGACGGGCCCCACCCAGCAGAGGATGTACCCATTGGGATGAGTGGGCCTGGGGGCGCCAGAAACATCCAACTCTGTCTACTGCGGGCCTGATCCCTGGCGCCCTACCCCACCCCACCCCACAGGACATTGCCCTGGCTGTGGGCTTGGCATCCACTACGCACCTGGAGGAGGTTTTGGCCCTGCTGGAATACATAGGAAACACCTTGTACTTGACGCGGAGGAACCTGTACCTTAAAGGACAGGTAGAGAGGCCCCTAGTGGCCATTTTGCAAAAGGCAGTGCAAGGCAGGAAGGCCTCGGCCTTGGGGCCTGATGATAACCAGGGGGGGTCCTAGAGGGCTGGTGTGTTGGACAAGGCAGGATAAAGATCTTCTGTTGCGGGGACCCCACGAGCAGAATTCAGAGCTGCCATTGGGGCAGGATCTGAGGCCATGGGGCCACTGGGGCTGCAGGTGCCGTGCGTAGCCCAGGCGTCCGTTTCTCCTCTGTGCACTTGACCCAGGAGGCCACACTGAGCAGCTTCACTTTCCTAGCCACTCCCTGCCCTGGCGGCCTTGCTGGGAGGAGTGGGCAACAGAGGACCTGCCTGCGGGAGGCTGCGGCTAGAGGGCTTCTGGAAGAGGGCTGGCTGCAGACCTGGGGCCTGGTTCCCGTGGACACATGGCCACCACCTTGGACCTGTGTCAAGGCTCAGCTTCCCCAAGTAGGAGGCCGGTGTGAGCTAGGAGGGTGCGTGGTGGGCTGGCACCGACCGCTAGCAGCCCCTGCCGTTCGTGCACTTTGCAGTGCCCAGACACAGACCTGTGCTGGAAATGGGTCAGCAGCACCATCTTCTTGTGCTAAGGCCAGATAGCTGCACATGCCAAGCAGCGGATCCTGCCCTGGATAGACAGCATCACTTCGAGGATGGTGCACTACTCTCCTGTGGCCCCTGTGTGAGCCCGGCCACTCTCTCCGGGGGGAAGGGAGGGGCGCCCAGGTCCCCTTCCTGTGCCTGTGCTGACCTCTGAGGCCGTGGGGCCCGACCCACGGGTATATCCAGGCGAAAGCCAGGGGTCCTCTCCCTGCCTGCTGGGTCCAGTGCCCGCGCTACAGGGGGCAGGACAGGACCCAACTGGACCAGGCTGGCAGGGGAGGCTGTGTGCCTTTCACATCTTGGAAGCCTCCCTCCAGGGACCCCAGCAACCCAGGAGATACAGTGAAGGGATCAGGTCTCATCACTCTGAATGACCTGAGCTGTCTGAGTTTGCGGGATGGGGATGTATGTTATGTATGTTGTACGTATGGCATGCATGTGCTGTGTGTATGTAGATGTGCTCTATATAAGTTGTGTTCTGTGCATTCCCTGTGGATGTGTATGTGTGTGAGTGTGTGCTGTGTGGATATGGGAGTGTGCAGGTGCTATGTGTGTCTGTGTGTGTTCTCTGGTACCCTGGTGAAGACCAGCAGTGTAGCAGGATTTCTATCAACTGTTGTCTGAGCTGGGCGCTTGTGTACTGTAGGATGATGTCCTTAAAGGCAGCTTCCTTTCAGCTGCTGTCCTGCTCACCAGAGTGCTCAGGTGGGACTATGGTGTCCAGAGGTACAAGTTCACTCGGATACCAGAGTTCATCCAGTGTCTCCTGGTGAGTGACATGCTACGTGTCCTGCCCCGTGGGCACTCGAGGGTCCCTCAGGGACGAGGAAACGCAAAGGCTGGGCCACCGGGCCCTTCTGCTTCCCAGTGCATCCTCCAGGAGGAGCCCAACTTCCTAGCCACCCTCTTCCGGCAGAAGGTCATCTTGGTCATTGCGGAGCTGAGGTAGCTTCCCTGGGGTCCAGAAGGAAGAAAGGCTGGGCCATCTGAGGATGGGGGAGGGGCTCCGCGTGCCAAGGGTGAAGGGTAGGGATGGCACTGCTGAAACTGCTAGGTGGGCTGAGGCTGGGACATGGCACACATGGGAGGCTAGCTTTGCTTCGTTTCACGGCTAAGAAATGTTTATGATGCTGACACACACCAAGCTGCACCTGGGACTGCTCCTGATCACATGCTGAGCCCTGTCCCTGCTGATACAAAAACCCCTGGCCTTGTTCCCCTTAAACCTTGACCCTGGCCACAGAGTACGTACTGACCTTTACCGCCAGGTAACCCATGATTGCAAACACAGCCTTGTCTTAGTCCAAGAATAATCCCCAAACTTGTCACAAGTCCCAAAGAACCCAACAGAATGAAGCCAAGGAGTTGGGTTGGCTGCAGTCCCTGTTGCCACAGGCTCCTCCCAGTCTAAATGTGCTCCACCCCTACCCCCCACCCCGGCCCATCTGGAGTCTGAGGCAACCTTGTATGCAGACCACACACTCACTAAGCTGTACCCAGCAGATTTGCAGGGAGACCCAATCCCTGACTGTGCAAAGGAGTCTTCCCTGGTTTCTTGCAGTAATCTGCGGCCCAGCCTCCACTCTTGGGTCAAGTCCCGGGTCCTAGAAGCCTGCCTGCGAAGTGTGTATGTGCTGCCCCCTACAGAGGAGCTGTGGAACAACCTGCCTTCACCAGGCCCATCCCCTGACATTGATGTCACAGTGACCACCCGCTCCAACCATCCTTTCTGGGTTGGGGGTTGGGGCTGAGAGCTGTGAAACCCTGCCTGGGGAAGGAGATGAGGAAGGAACTGGAGTCCAGGTTTGGTTCCACCCTGGCTGCAATACAGACCTGTGAGGGCCTTGGAAAAACCCCAGCCCTGAGTCTTGCAGTTCAGTGAGCTGTGTTCAGCGTTTACAAATCAGCTTCACTGAGCCCACAAACTCAGGTGCTCCTGGCCCTTTGTCAGCTAGGCAGGCAGGGGACTTTGCTGCCTCAGGGCTCATCCTGTCCAGGGCCCTGAGGTGAGAACACGCAGGCAGTCACACTCATGTCCCCTGCTGCTCCTGCCCTTACTCAGCATACAGCAAGGGCTCGTCACGTTCCAGGAACCAAAAGCGTGCCCCTCACCCAGCTCTAACTGGGACAGCTCTGACCTCGAATGGGGCATAGCCTCGATTGTTAGGTTCTGTCTCTTAAGCCAGGCCTTTTAGGGGGCCTACAGTGACAGTGGAAGATGTATGTCTCCACAGCCTTAAGCTGGTTAGCAGGGACTACAAGAGCCATGGAATAGGCCAGGTGGGAGCTGCTCTATGTACCTGGGCTGGGCTCTGGGAGCAGTCTGCTAGACAGGGCCCAAGGTGGATGTCTCCTGGGGGTTCTCTCCTGGGGAGATGGGGGGATCCCAGGGAATCCCATCTCCAGGGGCTCTCTAGGGAGTAGCAGGCAGTCTTGTGACAGTCCTGGTCTTCTGCGGCTCACCTAGGCCTGGAAAATCACTGGACCAGCCATGCTCTGGCTGCAGGCTGTGCTCCAACACCAGAGAGACTGTATCCGATAATTCTTGGGGCTCTCCACAGTTGGAGAATGGGTGTCCGAACCCTCAGGAAGGCCAAGCAGCAGCCCTGCCCTCTACCACAAATGTTTAGTTAGACTCAGGCGAGTCCCAGCAGCCAGGGCTATACTCTGAAGGTGTCAGACGCCCGGCCACAGGAAGGGCTTCAGGAAGGAAGCGTTGTTTTAACAGGTTGATTAGAATAACATTGAGACACAGAACACCACACACATCCAGAGTGTGCACTTATGTACATTTTGACAGACATATATGCGAAAACATCATCAAAATAAATTCTATTGGTTTCTAAAGCTTCCTGTGCCCCCTGGGGTCCTCTCCCTAGGTCCCCCGTGAGTGCTTTTCCTCATCTCTCTACTCTGACACACTAGCCCACACCATCACTGAGCATCCATTAGAACTTTTAAGAATTTAATATAAACAGAATCATACTTCACCCATTTACCTCTGCCTGAGCTCCTTCCCCTCATAGTGATGCTGAGACCATCTGTGCCGTGGCTGGTGCTTGTAGACCACTGTCCTGTACTGAGGGCCACTTCACCTTCCGGTTATGCTGTGCTTCAGTGCCTGCCCTCTGGATGAGGGGCCTGGGCCTCTCCAGGTGTGGCTGTTACAGAAGAGATTGCTATGAACTTTCGCATTCGGGTCTCCATACCGACATGTTTTCAGTGTTCATTGGGTCAATACCTAAGTATGATCACTAGGTCGTATGACAGCTGTGTGTTTAACTTTTTAGCACTGTTTTCCAAAGAGGCTCCACTACCTCACACCCTGCAGCAGCATCTAGATCCTGGTGGCTTTACGTCCTTGACAGCAGTGGGCACCATGTGTCTTTGACACATGGACCATTCTGATAAGTGTGTTGCTTCCTGTGGTTTTAAGCCTCATTTTCTAGTATTGAGGTTGGGTATCTTTGCACACTCATTTGCCCTCTCTCTATCTTTGGTGACGTGTCTAAAGGTCATGTCTACTTTTAAAACTGGGTGACTCTTTAGTGGTCATGTAACTTTTAGATTTCCTCTTATATTCTGGATATGAGTCATTTCTCTGATATGTAATTTGAAAGCAATTTTCTCCCAATTTGTGGCTTCTTTGCCTCTTAATGTCTTCTGAAGGGCAGAAATTGTTAATGTTGAGGAAATCTAATTCAAATTAGCTTTTTCCTTTGCAGACTATGCTTTGGGCATTGTACCTAGAAAACCTTTTTTTTTTTTTTTTTTTTTTGCCCAAGGTCACAAGATTTTACCTTGTATTTTTTGCTTGAAGTTTTATATTCAGGATTTATACCTGGGTCTATATCTTAGTCCACTTGGGTAGCTGCAGTGAAACGCTGTAGCCCACATGGCTTATAAACATTAGACATGTGTTTCTCACAGCTCTGGATGCTTGGAGTCTGAAATCAGGGTGCCAGGTGAACTGGCTTCTCCATTTCCCCATGGGGAGGAAGAAGGCTAGAGAGCTCTCTGAGAGCCTTTTCATACGGGCGTTTATCCCATCACCAGTCATCATCTCATGACTAGTCATCTCCCAAAGGCCATAGCCTTCTAACACCACTACCCTGGGGTAGGATTCAGCACATATATATATATGGAAGGGCACAAATACTCAGTCTATAACAATCTATGATCTATTTGGAATTAGTTCCTATAAGATATATTATACAGATTGAAGTTCAATTCTTTTTTTTAAATTGAATTCTTTATTGGTACAATTTATATACATCTCAAAATCACATATAACATTGGGAAATTTGTACCAGTATATATGCCACAAGTTAATTCGCATTTTTACCCATATCCCTACCCACTCCCCCCTCCTCCCCCCTTTATACATGCTCTTTTATTTTCTTTCTGTATCATATTTATTCCTTCCCCTCATCACATTCCCACACCAAGTTTCCTATAGATGAAGTTCAATTCTTTGTTTATGAATATCCACCTGTTCCAGAGTCACTTGTAAAAAATACCATCATTTCTCTTTTCAATTATCTTCACACTTTTGTGAAAAGTTAATTGGCTTATATCCCATATACCCATAGGATTTTGTACTTGGCATTTCTTTTCTCCCTGAGGTAACCTGGGATTGAATCCTGGGGGAACTGAGCTACATCTCTAGCCCTTTTTATTTCAGAACAGGGCCTTGTTAAGTTGCCAAGCTGGCATTGAACTCTTGATCTTCCTGTGTCCCAGTACCTGGGATTACAAGTGTGGTCTACCGTCCCTGGCTTTACACACGTCTGATTTGAATAAATGCAATTTATTTTATACTTTCAAATCGGGTTGCTTTCTATATCTCACTTTTAATTTGTTGCTTTGAATAATGGCAATGAGAATGGAGATCCCCAACTTGCTCCCAGTCTGAGAGGTGAGCATGCGGTCTCACACTCAGTGTGGTGCTAGGTGTGGGACTTTGTTCTATCATTGCCATTATTATTAACACTTGTAATGCTGAAGATAGAGCCCAGGCCCTGATATATGCTAAGTGACTTCTCTGCCACTGAACTATATTCCCAATCCTTCTAGATGCTCCTTATTAGAGATTCTACCCCTGATTTTCTGAGGATGTTTATCAGGGATGAATATTGTTTTTGTCAAATAATTTTTCTGTATCTGTGGAGATGATCCACTTTGATATGTTTTCATTTCCACTTAGTTCAACTTTAATGTCTTATGATTTCAGGTTTCTCTTTGCTAACTGGTTTCAAATTTAATTCTACTTTTGTCAGAGAAAATACTTTGTATAACATGAATCTCTTTAAATGTATTGGCCCCAGATGCTATCTATGTTGGTAAATTATCAGTATACACTTATAAAGACTATGCATTCTGCTGTTCCTCGGTGGAAAAGCTTACAGAAGTCAGGCAAAACTGGTTGACCTAGCTGTCCACACCTTCTCTGCCATCATGGCTATTCTGTCTACTCTTGTGACCCATGGCTGAAATCCCTGATTGAAGTTGTGGATTTCTCTGCTTCCCTTAGCAGTTCCATCAGTTGGTGCTTGGTTTATGTCAAACCTCTTCCTAGGCCCATAAACACCGAAGATTCCTCTGTCTTACTGAGGAATTGACCCTCATGTTGTTAGGGAGTGATGTGTCTAACTGCTGGTACACTTCTGTGCTCTGAAACCAATTCCATCTCTAGCCTGGCAGCCGTGTCTTCACACTTTCACCTTTAACCTGTTTGTAGGATTATTTCTAAGGTGGGTGTTTTTAGTGGGAGACGTGCCTAGGTCTTGCTTTTCACACACTGTGCTAGTCTCTGCCTTCTACTGGAGGGGGCGGCGGCACACTCATGTATGAGGAGGTTGAAGCTGTGCTACTGTCTCGCTCTTCATTTTCTATTTGTCCATCGAGCTCTGCACCTTTCTTCATCTCTTTCTGCCTTCTTTTTTTTTTTTTTTTGAGACACGGTCTCGCTTTGTAGTTTGGGCTGGCTCTGAGCTCACTATGTAGTCCGGGCAAGCCTCAAACTCAGCAATCCTCCTGCCTCGGCCTCCCAAGTGCTGGGATTACAGGCGTGAGCCACCACGCCCGGCACTGTGGTATGTGGTATTCATTGCTGGTGGGCGTGAGTCTTCACGCCCAGCGTTGTATGTGGTTTCTGGGGATCGAACTTGCGCTTGCGAGGCAGGCGCTGGAACCACTGAGCTAACCCTCCGGCCCTCTTTCTGCCTTCTTTCAAGTAGTTGAACAATTTTATGGAGGCTTCTTATCTTCTCTTTTGGCTTCTCAGCTATATAATAGAGGATTTTTTTTTTTTTGGTGAATGTGTTAGGATTTATAGTATACAGATTTAATCCCCCTCTTTTCCTCTTGTACACTCACATCTCTACTTATACCTCTGTCCATGTATATACCTACAGGTCCTAAACATACACTTATCTATTTTTCTCTCCCTATAGACCATATACCATTACTTATACTTTTATCTATTGCTATGTTTAGATCTGTCTATCTAACCACCTATTGATTTTTTAAAAATACCCTACCTGGGTCCCTGACTGGCCATTGTGGTTGAGCGTATATCTGGGTAGAGACTGGAAAGTCATTTGCATACACGGATTTGAGTAACAAAACCGAGTAAGAGTGATGTGATGGCCAACGAGTTTCCACCAGGTTTCTGTGACTGGGACCTACGCTCAACACACGGTGAGCTTGGGTGACCAGGCCTCTTATCCCCTGGGAGGCTGCTTTCCCTAGCCTGGGCAGTGCCCACAGCCTATGCAGTGATGCCAGCCAGGACTCGGCCCCGCTCGTACACTGCTCCCTCAAGCAGCCCTCTCCTCTTCCACTCTCCGTCCCTGGTCCTCCAGCTGGCTCCACCAGTGGAAGAAAAGCAGAGAAGAGCGTAGGAGTGGTCTTGACCTCTCTGGGATCTGCAGGAAGTGCTCCCCCCAGCCCGGCCTGGGGACTCTCCTCCTCCAGGGTTATGAAAAATCAGCAGCCGACGCGTGATGGACAAACTTGTTCAGACGTGCACTGCTGTCATTGGACTTTTGCTCCTTGTCTTTCTCTTCACCTGTGCTGGGCAGTCCTCAAGCAGTGCCCAGTTCTTGGTGCACGTTGCCCTTGTGCTCAGGAAGCGCCCTGTCTGTGAGAAATGGATTCCAGTTGTGCCTACACTTGCATCCATACCGTGTCCTGCCTAGTTGGGTCCAGAGAAATCTCCAGCTCTCGGGCTGACCAGGGACAGATCATAGAGGGACTAAGCAGGGCGGAGGGGGCATGTTCTGTCACAGGATCTTTGTACCTAAGTGGATCCCATAGCCATTCCCCAAGCGCTTGTGTGACCCCACGTGTGTGACTATTACTCACATGCAGTGTGACTCTCACTTGCTTGTCCCGTGGTCCTCAGGAGGCTGCCAGGGCCACAGTGAAGGTGGCTTTGGACCTGCTCCACTCTCATGTCAGAGGACATCAGCCAACAAAACACCCTGGGAGAACAAAGAGGGTCAAGAGAAGGCAGACACAAGGTTGTGAGTTCAAACAAGGTCTTGAGTTTGACTCCCAGCAGAGAGAGAGAAAGAGAGAGAGAGACAGAGAGAGAGAGAGAGAGAGAGAGAGAGAGAGAGAGACAGAGAGAGACAGAGAGAGACAGAGAGAGAGAGACAGAGAGAGACAGAGAGAGACAGAGAGAGAGACAGAGAGAGAGAGAGGAGAGTGCCCAACAGTCACAAGGGACACAGTGTCACAGAGAAAAGGAAAGAGGCCCAGCAACAGGGAGCTGGAGAGCCCCTAGGTGTGCAAGAGGGCTCTGCCTGAGCAACTGGGCTGTCCCTGCCTGCAATACCTATATCATCCTACTCACGGCAGACCCGACGGGTCCCCACCGCTCTTGCTTGCAGGTTCTGTCTTCAACCACAGGGTGGGGCCAAGACGGACACTCTGAGGCCTCACGGGCAGGACAGGAAGGGTGTGACCCCAATGGACCTGGTTCTCCCACCAGGTGCTATACAATAAGACATGCGTGCCCTCGACCTACTGCTCCAGGACTTCTTCTGCGAGAATCCCAGCATGGACCAGGTCTGCTTCCTCCTGCAGGTGAGGCGGGCTCCAGCTCTAGGCAAGCAGGCTGCTGTGCTCTGGGGGGAGGGAGGGACCCACAGAGGGAGGCAGGGAGACTCACACACTGCCTGGGACCCCGTCTCAGCAGCAGTCAGGCGTGGAGGTCTCTCCTGCCCTGCCGTGTGGCTCGATGGAACCTTCATTGTCTGGGAATCAGAGGGCTTCAGAGACCACGGGTGATCCGTGTGACCTGGCAGATGTCTTGCCTGCTGCACACTCCTACACTGCTGCCCAAGTGGTTGTGCACTGGCAAAGGTTCGGTGGGAGCAGATGCTCTTGTGGAGGGGCTGACATCATCTGTGACTGGCACTGGGCACCAGGTTTCGCAAGAATTAATCTCTCTACCTCAGAGGGGCCCCCGTGTCCCCACTTTACCTGAAAGGGAACACAGGCCTTAGAGGGCCTCGCCCCGACCTCTCTGGCTGGAGATGGAGAAAGGGGAACCCCGCTCTGTGACCCAGGCCATACCCAGGACACCCAGCTGCCGGTGTGTCCCCAAGAAGGCCACATGGCTCAAAAGGAAGTATGTGTTCACGTTATGGGAATTCATCCAGCCCTAAGCTGCTCTGTGATGGCCTGGGGCCCCGGCAGGGATGAAGGAGGCAGAGTGCAGGGCTGGACTGTGGACAGCCAGGCTACACTGAGGGAGTTGGTGATGATTTTCTGCAGTTCTGTGGCTGCATCTGGTCAAGATGGGGCTGAGGGGGATCAGGCACAGTCCTTAGTGGGCCTGTGGGTTCTCAACACGTGTGGCCATGAGCCCCTTGCAGTGCCAGGCTCCCAGCATTCAAGGCTTTTGTCCCATTTGGGGCTGTGCCAAATTGACAGTGCCCAGTATAGGTGCCATTAACCAGAGCTTGACGTGGGCTGAGGCTTGGATAGAGCCATGGCTGACCAGTTTAGGACACACATATCCCCTCTGCCTCTCTCTTTCTGGAAAGAAGCTCCCTTGGGACAGGAGCCTAGGTGTGCGGGTCAATGCTTAGGGCCTTTCATGAGGGTTGGTGATCCAGAACAAGAGATGGGGGGGGGTGAGAGCGGAGCTGGGGGAACAGGAGGATGCTGTGTCCAAAACCCTGAGGTGACTCAAGAGACAGAGCAAAGAGAGACTGCTGAGCTCCTCACCAGGCCTCCTGTGCTCCCTACCCTGGGCTGATGCAGCACAAGGCCATGAGGGTGCTGTCTCCAGAGAGGCAAGGCTCGTGGGCTCCCTGAGCATCTGGGATCTCTGGCGTGAAATATAAAAATATAGTACTTGCCCCTTGACTTTGGTTCTGGCTCACAGCCCCTAAAACCCTCAGATTCTCGGGATGTATAGGTGCACTTTATAATGAAAGGTAAGTTAATCTTTTATTGCCAATTGCCCCAAAGGGGAGGCAGTCACAAATACTGAGCCTTCAACCTGGGATCTGATCCACTTCCGGGCCGACAGAACTGAGTAGAACTGGAAGATGCCTAGGGGGCGTCCTACAGAGTTGTTGTTCAGTGCTGTACTGTCTGTGCGAGAGAAGAACATCTAGTCTGCCATCTTAGGTGGACCAGCAGCCCCCAGCTGAAGGAGCTGGCCGATGCACCACAGGGAGGCTGATGGTCTGGCTGGCCACCCCTAACCCTGTTAGTTAGCTCCGCACAAGGCTGGGTTGGAGCCAGGTTGCAGGTGAGGCCGTGGGCTCTGCTCCTCACGCCTGCTCTCCCGTCTCAGCACATGGAATGCTGGCTGCAGTCAGACAAGGGCCACGAGCGGCAGCGGGCTGTGAAGTCCATCCTTGTGTTTCTGCAGTATGTGGTGGACGCCCTGAAGTTCACAGTGAGTCTCTGCCCACCGCCTCCGGATCACCTATGGGAGCACAAGGTGGATATGCATCCGGTGGACCATTCCAGGAGCACCCAAGGAGCAGAATTTTCTGTGCACGTGCTATCTCCTGGCTATATTAGGGGAAGAAGACAAAGGCCCTGCCCTGAGAGCCCATGCCTGGGGCTGAAGCTGCTGCAGTTCAAAGAGGAGGTTTTAAGGGAGTTGAGCAGGAAGGCTATTGGGTAACAAGGCACAAATGCTGAGGGGCTAAAAGGGAGGGAGCTGTGGCTACCTGGGAGGAGAGTGGCCCCTGAAGAAACAGCCCAAGAGGGGACAAGGAGGCCATAGTGGTAGGAAGAACCAGAGAAGACAAGCAATTTCGGAACATATCAGAGTGTTGGTAAGACATGAGCAGAAAAGGGCAAAGGGTGAAGAAGCAGGTGGCTCAGAAGTAGAACATTTGCCTAGTAAGTGTACAATCTTGGGTTTCATCAAACAGAAAAAGTCCAAAATAATCAAAGCAGCAGTGAGCCATGACACAATACCAAGTGTAACGGGTCACAAGAGAAGGCAACAGGACGGGGACAGAAATAAATTGAAGACACAACACCTGAAATTACTTGAATTCTATGAAAAATAGAAACCCAGAGATCCAAGACTATCCATGAATGCCAAGAAGATAAACACAAAGACATCCACACCAAAGCGTAGCGCAACCAGAAGTCTTGGAATGATAATGATACACGGGAAAAGCTTACAGCTTCCCAAAGGAAGAAGTGTGAGCCTCGGGGGCTAAGGAAGGCACAATCTCATTTCTCATTATTGGCAACGATAAGGGTCCCTTCCACAGAGGAGAATGCTGAGGCCAGAGGCGCAGGGCTGTCCTGGGTTGAAACAAGAGCCCCTGTTAGAGCCTGCCAGGCGCTTCCTACAGGATGTTAGGCCGCAGAGGGGACCCTAGGAAGCCCGGCCTGGCTCTGTCAGTTTCTCCCTTCTCTAGGAAGACGCCATGCCTTCCACACTAGGATGCCAGCTAGGCCTGCTGACCCTGCCGTGGTGGGACAGAGACGCAGAGACCCAGAGCTCCGCCCGCCGGTGTGTCTACTCCTGCAGCTTTCCTCGCAGCGGAAGGGTGAGCGGCAGGGACGGGCTGAGGCAGGGAGCTGCCTCCCCGGGCTGGGCGCACCCATAACTGTGAGTCTCGCACAGGGAGAGTGGTGAGCCTGCGCGAGAGCAGGGTGAGGTGCTTCGAGATCAGGTCCTCTAGGAAAGGGGAGGCGGAGCTGGGGCAAGTGGAGAGTGGGCGCTCCCTCCGGACCCCCAAGCTGCCCGAGAGGATAGGACTTCTTTGGTTGTCTCATCGGGCTAAGGGGGTCCTGTGTGGCCTACGCCTGGGAGCAAGTAGGGCACAGTCAAGACAGAGCAGCCTGCCAGACCCTGCCCTTCCAAGGAGAAGACCTGTCTCTGCCAAGGCACGAGCCATTGGAAACTGCTGGCCTAAGGCTCTCCTGGGCCTCCCTCTGGGCTCCTCGGGAGAGAGGCGGCTCATCTCGCTTTGCAGGGGAGGTCCTGTCTTGGCGTTGCTCTTCCTCTCAGGCAACCTGCCCGGTCCCTGTCCGCTCCGGGCCCTCCTTACATGGTCTCCTCAGGCCCTCCCCTTGGACCGTATAGGAGGCCTCAGGTAGAATGTCACTTCGTTCTGGGGTGGTTTCCTCACCTCCCAGATGAGGGCCCTTCCGGTAAGGATGAAGTGGGGCAGTGCCGCTAGAGCGCAGGTGGAGTCCCCTGGGCCGCACAGCCAGCCTAGCCCGGGTCTTCGCGGTCCAGTCCAAAAGACAGGGGTTTGTGCTCACCAGCATCTGTTCTCAGGGGAAATGGGGTGAAGGAAGCGAGGTAAGGCAAGGGCAGAAGCGCAGGGAGCTGTGAGCCACACACAGGCAGGACACTGGCCAGGGCTGCAGGTCGGGGACCCGGCTGCCCCAGGGAAATTCTCCAGATACGGGACGGCTGCCAGGGGACAGCCGTGGCTGGGTGTATGAGCGTCTGAGGCAGGGCAGGCCCCTCCGGTGTCCCCATGCATCTGTGCACAAGGCGCTTATGTGGATGTGAACACGGTCCTTGGTCCATGTCTGGGGATGCCCCAGCTGGGAGCCCCGGACTAGCGCTGACCAGGGCTCTTGCCCCCTCGCCCTGGCCACAGGACTTCAACAAGGTCCTGAGCATGGCACAGCACACACAGCTGGTGCTCACACTGCTGCACAGCCTCAGCAGCCGCGACCTCCTTCAGTGTCAGCTGGCCTCTAAGGCCCTCCTGATGATCTTCAAGGGCCCCAGCATCAAGCCAGAGCAGGTGGGCTGGGTTCGGCCCCCCTGGGTGGGCACGGTGCCTGTCCTCAGCCTGTCTAATAGCCCCTGCATGTACTAGAAGGGGAGTGCAGTGGATGGCCACACACCACAGTCACATGCCACACCTCCCACCAGAGATCAGTGGCACCTCTTCCAGTAGGGCCCCTCCTGCCGGGGCCCTTCCTACAGCTGCCTTTGCCTGTCTACTGTGGGCATGCCTTGTGGCAGCAGGTCCTGAGGAGGCCACCACACCTGTGGCCACTGCCCCTGTCTCAACAGTGCCCTTGAGGTGCAATCACAGTCACACACTGCCTCACTGGTAGCCTGTGAGGGAAAGTGAGGTAGCTTGGCTTGACCAGTGTCATTCAAGATGCACCCCACACTCATATCACACACTGGAGCCTGGCACTACCAACTCAGGTGCTCTACATGGGCCCTTTGCAAGGGTGGCATCCAACTTTCCCAGGGAAAAACAGAGAGAGTGAGGGTGTGCAAATTGGGTGAGTGGCACAAGCCCTGGGCCAGCTCGGCGTAGCTAGGCCCCACCCAGGACCCCAGAGGCCCCATGCAGTGTATGCTCGATGTCACCTGAGGTTCGTTCCACCTGCCCCTCCTGCACGGGTGGCTGAAGTCCTGCAGAGCCTCTTCCAGGGGCTGCCAAGGATCCACTTTAGGAGCGCCCAGCAGACCACGATGAAGGCCACGACAGTTCTGGGTGCCCATTACACTCCGGAGGTAGCTGAAATGCTCCTGTCTCTGTGCCATCCCTCAGAGAGGTCGGTCTCCTCCTCAGCCCACCACCCCAGGGATGATGTTACATGGCCTTGCAGCGATCCCCGGGTTCTGTCACAGGCACCAGGAGGCACGTGTCTGAGGCTTCTGCTGGGCACACTCCCCTTCCTAGAATCCATGCCCAGATCCTACAGTCCCCAACGGTATCCTGGGCCAAGGGCTTCGAGTGGGGCTCCCGGGTCCTAGGAGGGGGCTCAGCATGGAAATGCCTCTCAGACTCAGAGAGATCCCAGCTGCCAACCTGCTGCAGAGCCAGGGGTTCTCAGGTGCCACAAAGACAACGACCCTTGTGAGCTGCCCTGTAACTTCAGGGCTCCGAAAGCTGCAATGGGAGCAAAACAGCCGCCATTCTGGGCACGGCTGGGTTTTCTGAGTGTGCTCTGTGGGCGAAAAGCCCTTGATCTGCGAACCACGGGCAGGACTGAGAGCAGCGTAGCCCAGGCATGTTTTGGGAGTGCAGGGCCAGGAGCCATGTGTCTCCACTGCACAGACGGGCACACTTTGCAGTCAGATGGGTGCTGGGACTCGGTCGATCTCAGGCTGCACAGCAAGTCCTTGACAGGAAGCCTGGTACAGCTGTCCACGCCCCGTGTGTGCAGCCTCCTTGGCTTTGGGGGCTCTGCCCTTGTCAGGCCATCCGAGGAGCCTGTCCCTTCCTTTCCTAAAGAAGTGACAGACCAAGTCACAGGGCAGAGGTGGGACAAAGTGGGAGAACATGCAGATGCCAGGCAAAGCTTCCTCTGCTCAGAGGCTGGAGCGGCCCTTCCATCAGCCAGCAGAACGAGGGCCTGGGACCCCCCCACCCACCACTCCTGAGGGTCCAGGCTTCGTCCACATCACCACACCCAGCAGGCCACCCTGCTGATGGTCCCCACGGGAGCTGCCACTTAGGGGTGTGTGGAAGGCCTCTCCCTTGCCCAGGCGTTCCTCTGGGTGTCACAGGGCCGGTGGTGGCATAGCTTCTGTCCCCCCAGGCAGGTCCTTACCCCGTGGGTGGCCCTGGCTGCTAGCTGCCAGCTGGCTCGAAAGGTCATGACCGTGCTCTACACAAAGCTCAAGCTGCGTCTCACCTGGGAGGTCAGGCACCCAACCGACCAGGCCCAGCTCGTCTCTGTTCTGGTGAGCTGTGTCCCGGGCTCTGCATTCGGGCGCCCACGGGGACCCCAGGACCACACTGCTACTATCACAGGTCTGGCCCTGAGTCAGGCCCTCGTCAGTTTGTGACTGCACAGTTGTGGGGAGACTGTTGTCATTTGTGATGATGGGAACTGTGTGCACTTGTGCATGTGAACCACTGAGTATCTGGGACACTGGCTGCCTGGTCAGCGCCTGGCCACAGGGTCTCACCACTGCCATTAACACTAATTTCTCCACGAGGGTGCCACTGCAAAAGGATCAAATACCCCGCATGCTCACGGCAAGTGGCCCCCAGGTCACACTAGGAAGCAGAGCAGTAGAGAGCCGTGGCTGTCCTCAGGGGCTCGTGGTCACTGAAGACCACAAGAACCATGAGTCACGGAGCCAGAAAATAACAAATCTAGCACGAAGGTTTCTCTGAGGACCTACAGAGCAACTGAACAGCACATGCAGAAGGTTACTAGAAATGGGGGGGTGTGGGGAGCAGAGCAGGAGGGTCAGGGAAGAAGGCAGGGAGAGGGCACTTAGAGCTAAAGAAAATTAGCTGGATTTGGGCGCCCGGGCGATGCTCGTCACGGGGGTTAGGGTGACACTGGCTGGCCCTGAGTGTCCCACGGCCAAAGTGGAGCAAGTGCTGGCCATAGCCAGCTGGAGCGCTTGAAAGGATTTGGTGTGTTGCCTGCCAGAGCGGAAGGCCTACTCCTGCCCCCTAGGAAAGAGCAAAGGTGCGTGGAAATGCCATCATGCTGTTCGGGGATGCCATATACAGTGGTGGCAGGACGTCCCAGGAACCACTGAAGAACTTGGCCTTCCAGAGCCTGGTGCCTCTGCTGTTCCACCTAGCTGAACCCCACAAGGAGGTGGTCATGGTAAGGAGGCTTCCTAGGCCAGAGTAGCCAGCAAGGCCAGGCTGTGGGAGTACCCAGGTCCATGACGGGAGACCAGAGCCGTGCTGGGCCGGACAGGGTTGCCTGGGCCATGTCTTGGAGAAAAGCAAACCCATTCCTGTGATGGCCTTTGGCCACCTCCCTTCAGCTTTTCCATTCCTGCTGCCCTGTTAGTCCTGGGTCTTGGGTATCTCCACTGGCTGCAGAAACCTTCCCCTCCACACACCTAAAACCAGTCTTGAGAGCCTGGCACAGTCTTTGGCCTCTATTCTCTCCTTCCCTGGCCAATGGTCCAGACCCTGTCCTGCACAAAGGCACCTAGCCTGATCACATAAACCCCAAGTTTTGTCAGTCCTGCCTTTGTGTAGTGTGCCTGACCTCCTGTAACACCCCCTTGTGACTTCTGAGTGGGGCATCTGCTTTTCTTTCCTGGACACTTGATCTGGCCTCTAATCTGCCAGGTGGCCATGGCACCACTGCTGCTAGCCCAGGCTGCCCACTCGGTGTAGACCTCACCTGCAGCATAACCCTGTGCCACTGTACCCTGTAACTCTTGCACCACTCAAAGGCCTCTCCACCCATCCCAGATCTCACATTTAGCAACCAGACGATTCACCCAGGCCCCCTCTCCACTGTGGGAAGTTAAGCCCTTTCCCAGACTTAGAAAGTAGAACTCTTTGTCTGAGGCAGAGGAGCCAAAGCAGACTCCTGGGGTGGCATCTTCTTGGTCTCAGGTAGGAGGCCTGTGCAGCCAAGGGAACCCACTGGCCTCTCTGTAAGCTTTGTGCAGAGGTGCGTCCCCCTTCCTGTGCTGGCACAGCCCCTTGGGGGAGGGAGATGGCACGGCCAGGACCACAGGTGTCTGGGGAGAGGATCCCTGTAGCATCCTGCTCCCCTGGATTCTGCTTGGGGGAAATATGCCGATGGGGTGGAGGCTGGGGCACTCCGAGTGACCCATCTGTTCTGCCTCCACAGAAGACCAAGTTCACCTTCTTTCGCTGTGCCGTCTTCCTGAAGTGGGAGTTCCGGAAGGATTTATTCAGGAGGTTGTCATGGAGCCAAGGGCTGGGAGCAGAGTATGACATTTTTATCTACATGGTAAGGTGTGGGCACCCTCGGAGACGAGGAAGAGATGGATATGTAGTCACCTTGGCCCTGAGGAGGGCTTGTTGGGGGTGGACAGGTGGTTCGGCTGGTGTTTAAGGGAAGGATTTGCGTTTAAACTATCCACTGCCTGGCGTTTGTGAGCCCCTTGCTCCCTTCAGTGGTCCTGTGCTGGTCCTCAGAGTTCCCATTTCCAGCAAACATGACCATTTAAGAAGGAGCCACCATTTGCTCGTTAGCTGACCTCACTGAAGCCCTGTGCTCAGTTTCTCAGCCCTGTTGACTTCCCCTCGCTGTCTCGACCCTCGTCTGTGCCTGGCTCAGCCTTCCCGGGGCGTCCTGGGCCCTTCACTCACGCATCTCTGTGGTTGCTGCTGACACGGGACAGTTTGCTGTTAGGCTCCTAAGGAGCCCCGTAAATCCAAATTCTAACCCTCATGTGCCCTCACCCATGGAGGTCTTGGGTCAGGGAAGTGTTCTTTTCCAGATGAACTGACAGTGCCCTCTCTTGGACCCTCCTGCCTGCCGTTCTGTCTTCCCAGGCTGCTCCCGGGGCCCCTCTTCTTCCCTTGGCGCTCAGGCCTCAGGACTGATTTCTGTATGGGTGTCAGGGTTCACTCCAGCCTCCAGGGGGGAGACAGCCTCGCCCTCAGGGTGGCCAGAGCTTCAGCTTCTTCCTTCTTCATTCAGGTGCTATCGTTAGGGATTTTTCTCTTTTGAGCTGGTTTAGCAAAGTTTAAGTTTAGTTAAGTTTAAGAGAAATTTGTTGTTAACAGATTCTTTCATTTTGGAGGTATTTCCTTGCATGGAGAGGAATATGCATTACCCTTTATGTTTTATTTAACATCTGGCTTATTAACCTTATTAATTCATGAAAATGTCCTTTTTTTTTTTTTTTTGAGACAGGGTCTCGCTTTGTAGTTCAGGCTGGCCCTGAGCTCACTACGTAGCCCAGGCAAGCCTGGAACTCAGCAATCCTCCTGTCTCTGCCTCCCGAGTGCTGGGATTACAGGCGTGAGCCACCACGCCCAGCAGAAAATGTCCTTTTAAAGCATTAGAAGTCAACATTACTCACATTACATTTGCCAGATACTGAGTGATTCATGCATTAAAACTTATTTAACAGAGTTTCCCCGAACATGGTATTGACATATTTATTGACCCACCTCTGAGTACTTAATTAAAATATTGCTTTAACGTGTCAGATTTCCTAGGCATTTCCAACACTGCAGATGAAGTAAGGTTCCTTTGGATCACTCGATCTGGCACTGGTCTCCTTCCTCCTCCTCCTCCTCTTCTTTCTCCTCTTCCTCCTCCCTGCTCTTCCTTTCCTGCTCAGACTTTAAGGTGTATACAACTCTGCAAGATGCTTATAGTTTCATTAGCCCCCTGAGGAAACAGTGGCCTGGCAGCAGGGTACAGGTTTGCTGAGCTCTGGGTCTGCCTGTAGTGACCCTCACCTACCCCAGCAGACTTTCCTTCTCAGAAACCCTGGCTACTCTCTGTCCTTGGTTCCCACGGATGGGCTGCAAGGTCAGGACAGTCCTCCCAGATGTCACCTTGTGATAACTGGGTCCCATGTAGGTCGTGGCTCTTGACCCGTCACTACATGGGGCCCTGAGGTTACGCCTCCCCTGCCAGTTGCTGGGTGGGGATATAGAACTGCCCCACGCCACAGGCTGACTCCCCCTTCTGTCCCCACAGTCCTCTCCATCCCTGTCCTGGGCTACTCACGGCTATGATTGCACAACCACACAAAGCCAGCTTAACAATCACCTTGTTTTTTTAAAAATCCTAAGTACAGAAACAAAATACCCGTGGTTAGTCACAGGCCCCCGCTTTGTCATACCAGAAAAACATTGCAGGTGTTGAACTGCAGCTTCCTTTCCTGTAAGTCGGTGCCTCCTTTCTTTTTGCATCATGATTCCCTCATCTGTGGCCTGTGTCATCTGCTGGGGCCATCAACCCAGAGCACCACAATGGGCTGAACGGATGGATATCTACGTTCCCCTCCTAGCACAAGGAAGTGCCTTCCCACCGGGGACCCGCCCAGGGCTCTCCCATGGCTTCCACGGCCCCTAGGCTGGTGGCATAGTAGCTCCACTCTGAGGCATTGTCTCTCTCTGTGAGTCTATCACCAGTCACATTAGATCACTCTGATCCCAGCGATGTCATTTTAATCGTCTCTGTAAGACCCTGTCTCTGAATGAGGTCACATTCTGAAACACTAGGGTCAGGAATGCATCTTGTCCAGTTTTGGACGCAGCTCCGCCTTTGTGGCCAACAGCAGGTTGAGTTCATTCTGTGGATCGCTGTGCCCATCGCAGCTTCATGGCTTCCATGCTCAGTCCATCCTATCTAGGGAAACGGCCATCCCTTTCCCTGTAATCATTTTCCTTCTCAGTACTGCCTTGGACATTTTAGGAAGCACTCTTCTTTCTGGCAACATTAGAATGTTGCAGACCCTTCCTAATTTTTTTTTCCACTCCAAGACAGAGCCAAATCCTGCAGAGAGTCTTGGGTCCAGGCTGCTCTGGAGAACATGCACATGGTCGATGGTGGCCAAACTTTACCTAGGATGCACAATACCTTTACCTAGGGTGCCCAGTACCATCAGGTCTGCTGATGAGCCAGGTGCTCTTCTATGTTGAAGGTGGACCGAACTAAGAAGGACCTGGGTTTGCAGGGAGGATGTCACACTCACAGGCGCAGCTAGCTGTGGATCCACACTGCCAGGGGTCTATCCCCAGCAAACTCAGGTGGAGGGGGTCCAGCTTAGCCCTGCTTTAGGTGGACGGTGGTGCCCATCAGTGGGTCTGGGCTGAGCAGGAATGGCTGGATATGAGTGTACAGCAATGGCAGTGGTCAAGGTAGCATGACAGCATCAAGATGGCCCCAGGGTCTGAGGGGTGGTCTGGGGCCAAGTGCCAGGGTGATAGACTTAAGGCTCTTTGTAGTGCCAGTGGCAGAGAAGCCCGCTCAAACAGACTCAGGTAATGAACTGATGTACATCAGGGACAGGCCTGAGAGATGCTGCTCTAGATGAAGCCCCCTGATTTCATCCTCCTCAGAGCTGGCTTTGTCCTCGGGGTTCCTCTCCTAGATGTCTCAGCCCTGGGGTGACACGACCTTGCCAGCCAGTCCTGTAGACCTGACAACTTCCTGCATTCCATCACCCCTGGCTCAGTGCTGCCGTGGGGTGGGATGGGAACTGGGGTGGGGGTGGGGGAGAGTGGATGATGTTCAAGGTGAGGTTAGGAAGAGGTCACAGAGGCAGCTGGTCCTGATGGCTTGACAGTCCCTCCGAGCTCCTCAGTTCCAAGGTGGAGCTGAGTAGAGAAGCTGGATCTAGGCTGGGGTGACTGTCCTCCTCACTTCCCAGCCTAGGTCCTGGGGAGGGCTACGGGGGCCGCTGGTGGGGGGGCCTTGGATGGAGGCATGTTACAGAGGTCACCTCTCCTCCCCTAGGTGGAGAACAACTTTGGCAGCCACCATCAGTTTTTTATGCAGGCCTTGACCTACCTGGGCAGCCCCCACAATGGCCTCCTGCTCTGCCCCATGCCACTGGTCGAGGCTGCTGGCCTCCCTCCAGCCCCATCCACTCCCCACTCCTCAGCCCAGTGGAGCCTTCTCTGTGCACCCTTGGGCCGCGCCGGTGGCACGCCCCTCCCCCATCCATCTGCTCTGCTTTGGCTGTGAACACTGCAGGCCCCAGCCCAGGGGATGCCTTTTCCCTCCCTCTTTGGCTGTCTCTGTGAGTGTCGACACCTACCCACTGCCACCAGGGCGGCTTCCCCCTTCCCTAGCCTGGCACAAGCCCTTCAGCAGATCCCCATTCCCCCTGCTTCCCACGGTGGCGTTAGGACCTTGGTGGCTGGCTGATGTGGCTCCGAGGCTCCCAGCTCACAGTGACCATGCCATGAGTGCAAATGCTCGGTGGGGGTCGTACCGCACATGTGGGTCCTATCCCACAACAGTACCCAGCCTGTCCTGGAGAAGCGCCAATGTCTGTAGCAGCTGCCCGCGATACAGGGGATGGCCGTGTCAGATGCCCACCTATCGCCCAGGCCCTCTACCTCCTGGCCACATCCCACAGGGTCGGACTCCTAGAGAAGGTGGGGTGTGAGCTCAGCTATGGAGCCATCTGGAGTGAAGGAGGGCACAGCTGGGGAAGCTGAATCCCCCTTCCCGAGGGGCTGAGTCTGAGGGTACCTGTCCGGCTTAGCCTTTCCCAGCAGACTCAGGGCAGAATCCCAAGGCCAGAGCTCTGCTCCCCACGGTGGCCATTATGCCATTATGCCATCCTCAGCAGCTGTCCCCAGTGGAGGCCCATGTGACAGGTATGCTGAGAGGCAGGGAGCAGGCAGTGGGGTTTGAGACACAGGTACCTGTGGCCAGGTCTCAGGAGCCAAGGACAGCAGGCCTGAGTCTGGCTGGGCCGAGCTGTGTGGACGGGTTTCCAAGACCAGTGTACACAGGAAATTGAAGCTGTGATGCAGGAGGAGGGTTGCGCGGGAACTGTGGGCAATTCCCACCTTCCGTGTCCGGACTGAGTGGAGGATGCTCAGAATTCGCAGCCAGAGAGCAGGAAGCTGGAGCAGGGAGGTGTTACAGGAACCGAGAGCAGAGATGGACGTGAAGACGAGCCGACTGTGTGGGATGCTTCCGAGAGGCTGGGAGAGAAAAGGCTGGGAGGAACCCAGGCCTCTCCAGAGCCCTTGGGGCGGCTGGTGGGAACAGAAGCCAGGATGGTTTTGAACCTTTGACGTGAGCAGTGTAGATGCTCTGAAAACCCCTCCCACCAGACTACAGCTTGACCTTGCAAAAATTACAATAAATGTACTTTTTAATGTTTGTTGGCAAATTCTAAAGGCTTAAAAAGTAAAGTATATATTATATTATAAAGTAAAATAAAATGAACCCCAAACAGCGGCTGAACCCAGAACAGCCAAGAAATCACAGGAAAACTCAGGGTCTCCCTGAGACGTAGGCTGTGGCGGGGCTGGAAGGCCCCGTTGAGCACTTGGTTTGCTCTTACTCGATCTGTCACTATGAGCTGGGGAGCCTCAACCCTACACCAGCCACCCAGGGGCCTCAGGCCACCATGCAGAGCAAGGGCCATGGCCATAGCTGAGGAGCTTGTGCTGGCCTGGGGAAGGGGAGACTGTGTACTCTGGTGGTGTGTACGTGGGGAGGGAAGGCGTCCACCGCAGGAATCCACACAGCAGAAATACACCCGAGCTGGAGGGAGGTGGAGGACTCCCCTGGCCCCCATGGGGAGGAGCTGAAGCTAGGCTGCATCAGGGCAGGACTACGGAACGGAGCCTTTGGGGCAATTACCACCCCCCTTTCCATGCAGAAGCAAAGCTGCCCTGAAAAGAGGTGCTCTTAACCCTGAGATGCCATTCCGTTGGGTCAAGGAATGCCTAACAGATTAGTGAACCACACTCTGGGTATGTCTGGATGGGTCGCAGAGGAGGGACCTTGCAGAGGGTGTACGCGATCCCTCGCCTGCTCCTCCCCAGCACTATTTGCCTGCTCTGCTTCCTGGCCGCCATGAACTAAGTAGCTTGGCTTCTCCATGTCCATGACCATGATGCCTTGAGTTGGGGCCAGCTACCCTGAACTGAGTCCTCTGAGAGCATGAGTTAAATTAAACTCCTTTAATTTGTGGTGTCAGGTATTAGGTCCCAGCAACCGGAAAGCTAACGCATACTCTCACTTTGGGTCTTGTCTGTGCAGACAGGCTGTATTAAACCCTGCACAAGCTCCCGGGGAGAGCTGGCAGAAGCCCCACTGGGCCAGCAGAGGGGGCGCAATGGCATCAGGCTCCCAGGAACTTCAGATCCTGGAAACAGCAAGTACATCAGTCAAAACGCTCATGTATGAAACATTACAGAAGCACGACCAGCGATGAGAAATGAGCAAGGACAAGGAAACATCAAAAAGGACCAAGCAGATCTGAAAGAATTTTGAGGTAGAAAAAAATGTTAAATCCCAATGGCTAAATGGATAGCCTATTAGGCACAGCTGGAGAGAGCACTAATGAGCTGAAAGACAGATATGGAACCACCAGAAATTCTCCAGAATCTGAAGTCATAAGAAGCACCACACACACTAAGGGTACGGACTGATAGAAATCCACACAAAGGAAAAATCAAATCTTTAGAATAATCATAGGGAAAAAGAGGCTTCTGACCCCAATCAACAGTAGATTTAACTTGCAATGACAGCAGCCAAAAGAGAAGGAATGACGCTTTCCTGGGGGAGGGGTGGGGTTTTCAGCATCATGAATTCAGCAGAACTAACTTGCAGGTGTGAAAGTGAAATAAACATGTTTCCGATGCACCAGAGCTAAACATGTGTTATTAGAGTGCCTGCTGGCACAGGCTGCTGTTGCGATGGACACAAATGTGTGTTCCAGAAAAAGGACAACAGGGCAGGAATCTATGGCACCATAAAGACAGAACTCAGAGGCCTAGACGTGTTCATCAGGCCCAGAAAGAGAGTGCTTCAAGACAGCCGCCCCTGCTCGTGGTCCCAGGAGCTGGAAATAAGATTCCTGCGTGGCAGGCATCAGAGGAGGGACTCCCCCACTTTGTGGGTTTTTCCATTTCCTGGGAGTCTGGAAGAAAGAGGTGCTAGGGTGCCAGCTGAGCAGATTTTTTTTTTTTTGAGACAGGGTCTCGCTTTGTAGTTCAGGCTGGCCCTGAGCTCACTATGTAGCCCAGGCAAACCTCGAACTCAGCAATCCTACTGTCTCTGCCTCCTGAGTGCTGGGATGACAGGCATGAACCACCACGCCCAGCACTGTGGTATGTGGTATTGATTGCTGGTGGGCGTGAGTCACCACGCCCAGCATTGTATGTGGTTACCGGGGATCGAACTCAGGACCTTGCGCTTGCGAGGCAGGCGCTGGAACCACTGAGCTAAATCTCCTGCCCCAGCTGAGCAGATTTTAAGACCTGGAAACAAGAGTTTGGGGAGGAAAGGACACCTACTGCTCTTCCATTGCTCTCTGTCCTCCTGTACTCGGGACTGAACTTAGGCCCTTGTACTTGGACACACTGAACTAAATTCCTGGGCCTCAATCTCTTTTCTAAGAGCAATATAGTTTTCATTGTAGAGGTCTTTCACTTTCTTGGTTAGGTTAATTTCTAGGTATTTTTTTAGTCTGTCATGAATGTAATGGTTTTCCTGATTTCTTTCTTAATAGGCTTATTCTTGGTGTATAGGAATGCTATTTATTTTATGTCTTGCCACTCTGCTTATTAGCAGAGTGCTTTTTAGTTCTGAGATTCTTCTGATAGTTTTTAAAATTTTTTAATTTTATCATTGTACTGGATATCAAACTCAGGACCTTGCGCTTGCCAGGCGGTCTGACACCACCGAGGTACTTCCCAGGCTGATAGCTATGTTAAGTATTGTATCATCTGCAAATAAGGATAGTTTGACTTCTTCCTTTCCTGTTTGAATCCTTGCTATTTCTTTTTTTTTTTTAACATTTTATTGGTCCATTATATATACACATCACAATTACACTTCACATTGAGAATTTGTACCAGTATATGATACAATTTAATTCTCATTTTCCCCCTCCCCTACCCATCCTACCTCCCCCCACCCCTATATACACAAGCATTGTTTTCCTTTTTTTAACCATCAATATTTTTCTTTCCTCTTATTTACCCCTTAGCCCTATTACCTTTTGAATATTTACTATTTCACAATATCAATCATGCATTCTAGAACACATTTATAGCTTCAGTTTCTCATATCAGAGAAAATATATGATATTTGCAAATCTGTGACCTATTTATTTCACTTGTGAGTATGTCCTGAGGGTACGTCCACTTGAGTATAAATGATTCAATCACATCATTCTCTATGGCAGTGTAATCCTTGCTATTGCTTTCTCTTACCTGGGTAAAGTTTCAGTGTACTATTTTGAACCACAGTGGTGAGAGCAGACACCCGTGTCTCATTCCTAATTTTAGAGGGAATGCATTAACTTTCTCCTCATTCAGTATGATGGTGGCAGTAGAGTGTCACAAGTGGCTTTCATCAGTTTAAGGTCTTTCTATACATATTTTCATCATTGCTTGTTGTGATGAATAAATATTGGATTTTGTCAAAGCCTTTTTCCACTTCCACTGAGATGGCCATGTGATTTTTGTCCTTTTTTTTTGTGGTGTATCATGTTTATGGATTCATGCATGGAGAACCATCCTTGAATCCTTGGGATGAACCCACTTGGTAATAATATATGATTGTTTTAGGATTTGTACTCTGTTTGAAAGTATCTTCTTAGAGTACTTTGTGTTTATGTTCATTGAGGAAATAAGACTGTAATTCTTAAAAATCAATAATAAGAAAACAATTTGACTAAAAAGAGGCAAAAGATGTGAGCTAACGAGGTATGGTGGCACTTACTTACAATCCTAGTCCTCTGGGAGGCTAAAGCAGGAGGGCTGTGAATTTAGGCCCAGCATGATTATCTAAGCAACTTAGTGACACCATGTATCAACACACAAACACACACACACCCCAGGCTAGGGATGTAGCTCAGGGTAAAGGCCCTGTGTTCAATCGCCAGAACTTCAAAGAAAAATAAGACTAGACACTTCATAAAGAAGATATATAGGTAGTAAATAATGTTATATAGGTGAAAAGATGTTTCATGTCACATATCATCAGGGAATTGCAAATTAAAATAACCCAGCAATTGCTGCATACACATATATTAGACTGGTTTAGAAACAACACAAAATCAAACAAAATAGCAACAACCAGGCACCACCACCATTTTCCTGAGCAGCTTCTCATTGCTATCGAGAAAGCAAAGTGATAGAGCCACAGAGCAAGCTAGTTCTGTGATTCCTTAAAAGACTACGTACAGTCTTACCTACCACCTGACCCAGCAGTCAGAGGCCTTTATCTGAGGCTGATGAGAACTTAACGTGCACGTGAGATCCTGTGTGCAGACGTCTGCATCAGGCTCTAGTCACAGTTGCCCAAACTGGAAGCAACCGTAATGCCTTTAATAGGTGCAGGGCTAAGTGCTCTGTAATACATCCAGGAGACAGGCTGTTACTCACTGCTGACACAAAATGAGCTGTGAAGCCACAAAAGACAAAGAGAAACCATATAAATCCATTTCACTTGAGTAGGGGAAGAGAGTCTGAATGGGTTGCCGACTGTGAGATTCCCTCTGTATGACATTCTGGAGCAGGCAAAACTATGGAGATGGGAAGACCAGAATTCCCCAGGGACAAGGAAAGAGGCAGCGGAGTGGAACAGGCGACAGATACACGGCAGGTTCCGGTGTGGGAGATATTCTGCAAGCCACTGTGACAATGGGCACAAGTCATTATGTGTGTGTCCAAATCCACAGAGTGGACCCCGCAGAGGATGAGCCTTCACGCAAACTGTGGATGTTGGTTGCTAATAATGTGTCAATATTGGCTCCTTAATGGTAACAAATACACCACATTCGTGCCAGATGCTAATAAGAGTGGAAACCGTGGGAGTGGGTGGAGGTGTGTGTATAACTCTATAAAAATAAAATGTGAAATGAAGAGTAAACAAAATGTAAAAAGAATAGAGTTTTTAGAAATGAAAACATAAAGCTGAAATTTAAAAAAAATCACTGGGCAGTCTCACTAGCACAATAGAGATAAAAACAAGTTTAAGGATTGATCGATGGGAATTATCTAACCTGAACAACAAAGCAGGACAAGATGGACAGAAATGAAGCGAGACGTAGGTACCTGAGAATTGAATACCTAACACTTGCATCTTCGGAGACCCTGATGGAAGGAAAGAGAATAGTGTAGGAATGGTATTGGAAGAGAGATGAATTATTTTCCCATTTTGGCAAAGACAAATGCACAGATAACAGATATGAGCTCAAAACAAAATAAATGAAAATAATTTTGTGCTCAAACTCATCATACTTGCATTAGTCAGCATCCATTCCTTCTCCTACGACATGATGTGACACCCACAATTTAAGAGATTTAATTTGTATCATAATTTCAGGGGACTCAGTCCATAGTTGATTGATCCTAAGGTACCATCTTGGCAAATGGGCATGATGGACTAAGGCTGCTCAGTCAATGGCACGTGGGGAACAGAGCAAGGAACAGTGCCAGAGAGAAGTGTCCAAGGACCAGACGTAATTCCCAAAGCCACACCTCCACGAGCCACGAGTGTGCCTCAGGGATCCAAGCCAGTCAAGCTGACGGTTAATCCGAGTGAGCACGCTGGTCATGGTGCTGAAAGGTGAAGGCAAAGAGCAAGATCTTGGAGCAGCCGGAAGGACACATTGGTGGAACAGTGACTCCAGTGACGGTAGATTTTTCATTAGACAACACAGAGATGTTGCCTTCTCATTAGACAAAGCAGAGATGCTGCCTTAGTTACTTTTCTCAGTGCCGAGATAAAATACCCAACACCCAAAGTTAAAGGGATGAAGGTTTAGTTGCCTTCCAGTTTGTAGAACTTTTTTTTAAAATCGAATCCTTTATTGGTACAATTTATATACATTGTAGAACTTCTTAATGCTGGAAAAAAAAAAAAAGAGTGGCTGATGAGAATTCTACATCCAGTGAAAATACCCTTCCAGAATATAGGTGAAAGAAAGGCACCCTCAGAGGAAGGAATCCTTTGGTGTAGTCAGTACACTCTATACAAAAGTTTGTGCAAAATGAGTCTGAAAGCAGAATGCAAACTTTTAGAACAAAACACAAGCAAAAATCTTTGTGACTGAGGTTAGGGAAGGAGGTTTTCAATGTGACACTGAAAGATCAATCCCAGAAGAACATATATACAGCTTTGTTCTGCAGAAGACACTCTGGAAAGAAGGCAAGGCCGAGCTACAGAGTAATTGGCAAGGACTTAGGGCATCTGGGGTTTGCGCCCCATGCGCTGCTCAGTGCAAGATAGCGTTGTCCCTCTGGGATATCCCTAGGCACTTTCTTTTTTCTTTTTCTTTTTCTTTTCTTTATTCACGGTTAGGAGTCAAATCCAGGGCCTCTTGCAGGCTGAGCAGATGCTCTGCCACTGAGCCATACCCCAGCCCTAGCAGTTTCTTCAGAAGTGAAATGTACACTTGCCATAGACCTTGGCATTTCCACTCATAGGTATTTGCCCTAAAGAAGTGGAGATGTTTCTACCCAAACTCAGACATGAACATTCATACCTGCTTTGTTCACAGCTGGCAACCTCTGGAGACAGCACACATATCCTTTGATGGCTGAGTTTATAGACTATCATGTGCCCATACCGTGGGTGGCACTGAGCAAAGAAAAGGAAATGAACGACTGATGCACACAGCTTGAAGGAACTAGTCTCTCAAGATTGCGTGATGCCTGATCTATGACCTTCTGGAAAAAGCAGGAGTTGAGAGATAAAGCGGAAAGCCAGGTTGCTGGGTAGAGCTGGGAAAGGTTTGACCAGAAAAATACCCCAAGGGTGGGAGGGCTCTGTTCTGCCTCCTGTCTACCGGGACAGCTAAAGGAGCCCATCCCAGAGAGCCAAGGGCCAGGCAAGGGTCAAGAAAAACTCCCATGACACGTGGAGGGCAAAACTCAGTGGGTAATTTAAAACAGGTGAATGTCATGGCACACAGATGAAATGGAACATGCTGTGAAATCTGAGTCCACGTATGAATGTTGGTCACCATACATGGAGAAGGCTATTAAGTGCAGTGTCGTTTAATCTGGGATATTTCTGGCTATATTTTTTATCAAAATAAACCATACCTAGAAAAGAACAGGAAAAAAGTGAACAGATCAGATACACACATGGCAACCAGATGGATCTTTTTAAAAATGTGCTTAGTGAAAAAATTTAAAAGACATATTTAGATATAGACCAATATAATTTAAGTAAGTATTCACTTCAATCACTGTGCCCTGGTTATGTAAGATGTTAGCAGTGGGGAAGGCTGTGGACGGTCCACCAAAGCCTTGGGCATCCTCTTTGGAACTTTCTGTATAAAGGGAAGAGAACTTTAAAAAGCAAAGACCACTTGTCCACTAAATGGAGCATTACTGATAAGTGGAGGTCCAGAGGAACAATAAACAGTTCAGTGAAGACTCAACAAAGAGTGAGGCGTCACCCGACAAGACAGTTCTGTGAGCTGTGGTGGCAGGACAGGTGCTGTGGCGAAGTGTGAGTAGCTTGGGGCTGGGGAAAGGCACAACGGCAGCTGCTTAGTTTGGGGGGTCTTGGAGAGTGGGTACTCCGGGAGGAAGGCTTGGGGCCTTGGAAGCACTAGTGAGGTCAGGGCAGGTCAGTACATATAGGCATCCCAAGCACTACCTGCTGCAATAGGAAAGTAATGTCTCATTGATGGAGTTTAAAAATACAGAACCAAATTCTGGGCCTGGTGGCTCACACCTGTAATCCCAGGACTCAGGAGGCAGAGGTAGAAGGATTGCTGTGAGTTCCAGGCCAGCCTGAACTACAAATCGAGACCCTATCTCAAAAATAAATAAATAAATAAATAAACAGAACCAAAATGATAGGCAATGTACCATGTGAGTCTAAAGAGAAGGACTTGTGTCCTAATATGTGGTGTTTGAAAGGGGGTTAATATGAGGTGTGATCAAAACACACCATGAAGTCTTAAATTTGGAAATTTATTGCAGTAAAAGACATAAATGTCGCTAGCCTTTCTTAAAATACCGACTCTTATTTCAAAAACATTTACCCCATCATTCTTGCCACTTTCTCAAACAGTTCTGGGAGTCCTCTTTCACGAGTGTCTTTACAACATTGTGTTAAAAAACATGGTGAATGCTGCTGCCAGGCACCATCAGACAGAAAGGTGGGCTCATAAAAGATGACCGTGTGGGCCCAGAGGGTTAGCTTAGTGGTTCCGGCGCCTGCCTTGCAAGCGCAAGGACCTGAGTTCGATCCCCGGAAACCACATATAATGCTGGGCATGGAGACTCACGCCCACCAACAATCAATACCGCATACCACAGTGCTGGACGTGGTGGCTCACGCCTGTAATCCTAACACTCGGGAGGCAGAGACAAGAGGATTGCTGAGTTCGCGGCAGCTTGCCTGGGCACCATAGTGAGCTCAGGGCCAGCCTGAACTACAAAGTGAGACCCTGTCTCAAAAAAAAAAAAAAAAAAAAAAAGATGCAAGGACTTCAAAATATCAAGTTTTTTTCAAAGTATAAAAGTAGGGCAAATCCAGAACACTAAGTAAGATGAAGAAACATGTTCAAATACTTCAATAATTACAATAATGTAACTTAAAAAACACTAAAAACTAATGTGAAACCGAGTGTGTTGGGGCATGCCTATAATTGCAGGACACTGGAAGGCTGAGGCAAAAGGATCCCAAGTTCAACCCCAGCCTGAGCAACTTAGCAACTTAAAGAGACCCTGTCTTAAGATAATTTTTTTTTGAGGTACTGGGGATCGAACTGTCAAGGTCCGTGTGCTTCCAAGGTAGGTGCAGTGCTTTCCAGGGTCCCTTTAGCCCACCACTGTCAGGTACTGGTGAGGGCCTCCTCAGAGTGCACCATGTGTATGGCAGGCTCAGAATGTCCTCGCCCTCCGGGGAAGCATCTCCCACTCCAGCCCCTCTGCCCAAGCGTGACACAAGGGCTACAGTGACTTTGGAGAGGTCCAGAGCCAGGGCTGGGTGAGGCCGAGATGAGTGGAAGCTGTTTAAATGAGGGCTGGCGCTGATGCTTTGAGCAGCTTACGGCCAAAGCTGCTGAGATGGGAAAGGGGAATCTCCAGGGCTGGCCAAGCAGTGGAGCCTGGACCACTTGGCCACGGTGCCTCTGAGTGACCTGTTTACAACCTGCGTGAGCCTTTCTGGAGCCTGGCACCCTCAGTCCCTCGTGGCTTGAGAGCCAGGCCTCTCCCTCTGGCCCAGCGGGTGGTGGGCTCCAGTTGAGGCCAGAAGCCCCAGGCCTCCCCAAAGATGTGCGCTGCCTGGTGTCTCTCCTGGCCCCTGCCCACCCCCCAGCAGTCCTAAGGCCAGGTCCTCCCTTCAGGTACAGGGGACAGGACAGGGGTTCCTCTGTCAGCTCTGCACACCCCCCAGCCCACCCCGGGAGCATCCAACATGCTGCGTGCAGGCCAGCACCTTGCCTGTGTACCCCACACCTCTTCCTCCCCTGCCTGGTCCCCTGGACTGCTGTTGCTCATGGGGGGAGATTAAGCTGAGCCCCTTGGAAGGACTGAGTGCAGCTCTCCGAAAGTTGTTGTTCCTGGGAGGCATCGGGAAGGACACAGAAGGGAGGACAGGTGCGATTGGGTGAGGAGGGTTCGCTCAGCGCTGTACCCACTACAGAACCCTGAGAGATGGCGCATCAAAGTCACCTGCTTCCCGGCTTAAGCCCCAGCGGCCTACACTTGAGAGATCCAGGGAGGCGCGCAGGAGGCTCTGGTGGGTACTGCCTCCACCTTCCCTCCCTGGGCGGGTCCATATGGTGTTTTCAGGAAGTCACATTGAGCTCAGCAGCGCCTCCTCTGCCTTCCCGGGACAGCTGTGTCTCCCTGCCCTGTGGCTGCCTCCCCTCCCTGAGACGGGGTCTCCACTTCTGCTGAGAGGCCTGGAAAGGAGAGCAGTGCAAGAAGCCTGCTCTGGCATCTTCGGGGCCCCATGGTCACCCATTTATAACCAGTGCCCTCTAAGGTTTAGAATGGGTGTGACAGTTTTTAACATTCCTTACATTTAAATTCAAACCTCTAAACTTGGACATTCGAAGATTCTGTCATAACAAAGGTCAGGACCCCAAGTACAAGGAGCTGCTGTGTCCCGGTGGGCTCTGCCCAGGCTCCTGAGCCATGGAGGCCTTGGGGGAGGGGGAGTCCTGGACCCTCTGCTGACGTGCGTGATGACGGCGTGGCTTCCGGCTCTGCCAAGGCCTTATTTGGAGTTTCCGCTGCGCGTGGGGCGGGTGTGAGACTGGTGCATCACGAGCTATTCAGGGATGTTCCTCCATCCCGGTTATTTTTAGGGCCTGACAAAGGGGAGCCGGCAGCTTCCTGATGTTTTGAGAGGTGCCAAGTCACAGGCCTGGGATCCCAGAAGAGCTCCAGCAAGCTCTGGGGGGAAATCGGGGATCAACGGGAGAGATCTGAGGCTGGGCAAGGAGAGGGCCTGGACTCCTGTCCATCACCAGCTGGGAGGGCCAGTGGGAAGAAGGGACTTCCCTGCCCACTCATCCTTGCTGGGGTCTTGCCTCTTTGGGGCTCCCTGTGGGTATTTTGGGGTGAAGGATGCCACAGAGAAAGTATCTGAGGCCAGAGGCTAGGGATTCCCCCACTCTGCTACTCATTGGACCCTCCCCAGGAATAAAATACCTCAGGGTGATGACACAGCAGAGATCTGGGACAGGGAAGCCAGTGCTGTGAGAACTCACACCTGTCAGAGGACTGCTGCCTAGCCGTCCTGAACCCGGTCACCTGCCAGGTGGGCACACAGAGCTGGCAGCCATTCTGTCACCTCATGGGCACCCTGGAAGCACAGAGACCTGGCAGCCCTCCAGGCCTAGAGGAAGCCAACACGTTCCAGACTTGAAGGGAGGCCATGGACCCAGGGTGTGTTGTGCAGAGCTACTCAGGGCAGCCAGCAGGCTCCTGACCAGGCAGTGCCTGCGTGTTGGCTTCTCTCTGGAGGCCGGCCTCGGGGAAGCTGTGCCTCAGGCCCAGATCTCAACCTGGGGTGAGACCAGGGTCCAGGCAATGTGGGGCCCCCAGATGCTCACAAGCACCAGGGCCGCAGTAAAGCAGCCTGTCAGGAAGGACAAAAGAACCCATCTTCTGAAGGCAACGGGAGCCCTCATACTGCAGGAGGGACCCATGAGCTCCTGCGAGGAAGGACTTCTCAGCCAGGAAGCCGGCCGTGAAGGGCTTTGCTGTAGGGCTCTAACCCGTCTAGGAGCAAGGCCACCCTTCAAGGTGGCTGGGGGGCCTTGTTAGCCCCGCCCCCACTCTCAGAACAGGAAAGGGGATGAGCAGGTGTTGGTGAAAGACAGGGAGGAGCAGGTGGAGGCAGGAGAAGAGCCTCCCCCAGATCGCAGCAGTGCATGTGCTGATGGGCTGATGAACCAGCACAGTAACTGGCTGCTGTGGCTCCCACTGGCTGCACGTCCCAGCCGACTCAGGGACCCTCCCCTTAGTCCCTAGATGCCCTTCCTTCCAACCACCCAAGTCCCCAGGGCCACAGAAGCTGGAAAGGAGTGAGCACAAGATCCTCCTTTCCAATCCCATGAGCACCGTTACCAGCAATGGGGGCTGTGGTGGCTTCTCTTGTGGGCCTTGCGGCATCGAAGTCACTCTTACCACGACCGCACCCACACCATGAGCCTGATTACCACCACGCTCACCTTCACCCCACCACAGTCACCCCCGTCTCCCACTTCAGCTCTGTCCACAAAACCATTACCACTTCCTTTGGCCCCATAATGTGGCTGCCCTCCCCCTAGGTTGGGCTGGTGCTGATGATGGCAGTTGGTGTGGGAAGAGGAGAAATGACCAGTTGGTTGGTGAGGAGGATGGCATTGGCACAGGTAGGCTAAGTTAGCCGAGGGACTCTTTCTAGAGACCTGGCCAGCTCAAGGTTGTATAGAAGAGTGGCTTCTGATAGGGGAACAATGAGGAGGCTTCACTGGTGCCTTGTCAGCCACTGGACGGTGTCCAGAGCACGAGCCAGGCCAGCAGGGCTCCAGGTGCAGGGCACTCACTACTTATGGCCCCTGGAGTCTGCGTGTCCTCACCGGAGGTAAGATCATGACTCAACACCAGGAGCACAGCCCTGAACAGCTGGAGGGACAGTGGGACTCGCAGAAATGCCAGAGAGGCCCCTGTCTCAGCTCAAGCATCTGTGGCCCTGGCTGGGAATTCCGTCCCATACACAGCTCAGTGTAGGCGACGGGCCCATCCGGTAGCCTGGGGTTTTGGTGAGTTAATGGGACTTCCTTGACTGGAGACCTTCTCTGAAACTGGAGCAGATAGTGATTTATTTCCACAACGGACCACTGTGAGAGAGCAAAAAGGACTGAATAACTGGGAGCCCCTAGCTGAGGTGGGGCACAGACATGGTCTTGGGGCACGAAGGGGAACTGGCCCAACTACACTCTGAGCCCCCACCCTGGAGGTCCCACAGTTTTGAGCCACATGCAGGTGGTATGTGGCTTGGGCACTTATGTTTTTTGTTTGTTTGGTTGGTTTATTTTGTTTTGTCCAGGGGTGCTGGGGGTGAGCAGGGGCAGGGAAGTTGGGGAGTTGGCTGACATCACCTCGGACACTGCAGGAACGTGATGAGCCGAGCAGAGCCCCGGCCCAGGCCCCAAGCCCCAGCTCCTGGCCCAGGCCCCTGTGGGGCTGCGTGGGGAAGGTGCTGGGGACTCAGGGCTTTTTCTGCCTGCTCCTATGCCCTTTCAGCTTCTTGCACTGTGCTTGGCACTCATTGAAAGCCCTCCGGGAGATGGGCCTGGAGTACAACGCCGCTGTGGGCCCAGGAGGGTGTACGTAAGGTTCCCACTTGCCCTCCTAGGTGGGCTGTGACGAGACACACCTGCCTCCTTGCTTGCAGATTAAGCACATGTGTATGCACAGACGTGTACATGAACTGTGGCAGGCCATGGTCTAGTCAGATTGGGTTGCTCACAAGCATTTCAGCCAGCAGCTCAGGAACTGTGTGGATGCCAAAGCCCTGATCCCCGAGATGATAGCATCCAGTGGCCTGTGCATGGCCTCTAGGTTACCGGTCACACGCTTCCCTCTTCTTGTCCCCTCACTGTCCACTCACGCTTGTTAACATGGCCACCTGTGCTGGTACACACAGCAAGCACCTTCCCAGCATCTGTACCCCCCGCCGAGGCCTACTGGGGTTCATGCTTGTCCACCCACAGTGAAGTCGGCAGGAGCAGAGCCTCAATGGGAAGCGACAGGACACAGGCGAGGCACCTGGAGGACTGTATGCAGGGCTACACCTTCTGCTGCTTGCTCGCCACTATTTTTGCTTTGGATGACATCGCTGGGTGCTGGGGATTCCAAATGGTCCACTTTGTACCCTCTCCTCAGGGTACTGGCCACTAGCCTCTGGCTTCAAGCCCAGCTCAAGCTGGGGGCTGTGGGGCTTCAGACAAGGTATACTGGGTTCTGCCCACTGTACCTTGCAGCCTCAGTTCTGTGCAGTATCAACTCTCATGATGGGGAGCAGTCTGGAGAAGGGGTCCAGCCAGCGTCCTCAGCCTTCTGGCCTCAGTCTCGCACGCTGCTTAAAGGGCTCAGGCTGCCCCCTGCTGGAGACTCAGAGAGAAGCAGATAAGGCTCTTCAACTGGGGTGGGCAGAGGATGGGTAGTGGGTAAGGAAAGAGGCTCCTCCCGGGCACATTCCTATTTACCTCTCAAACTAGCTCCACAGACAGACAGGGCCACCAGGCCCTGGGGATGTGGCACAGGAACGAAGAGAGAGAACTGAACTTTGCATCCAGCCTACCCAGGACAATGGAGGAGGGACTTTGTGCGCATGGAAGGCTGCAGGGACCAAGTAGCCATTTCATACAATTTCAGAGTTGTTTCAATCTTGCTGGTTCTATGCTCAGGAAGAATCAGGGAACAAGGAAGCGAGGTGTGCATGGATCCCACGTGGGTGTGAGGGCTTTTCTAGGGTTCCCACAGCCCTAGGATAGGCAGGGGATAGAGTGATACTGGCCTAGGAGTCCAAGGCCCTATGACTAGGAAGATCACACACACAACTGGGTTTTTAATTCTTTTTATTGAAGAAAAGAAAAGGAGAAAAAATAGATTCCCCACCCTGCTTCTTCCGGAGTGGGCTTAGTCCTGCCTGCCCGGGCCATGGGGCAGGGCTGTGGTCCCGCCTGGTCGGGGAGGGGCCCGAGGCCCTGGAAGGGAGTGGGGTCTGGCTGCTTCCCAAGGGGTGAGGGAGTCTAAAAAACGGAGCCAGGCTGGTGGGCCACAGGCTGGTCCTCTGCAGCGGCAGCTCAGGTGGGCATCCTGGGGACGCTGGCTGAACCGGGCCCGCCGCTGTCCACGGCTGGCTGCCCTCCTGTCTGCCTGCCCGCGGGGGCTCGCCCGAGGAGGGCAGAGTCTGAGGCAGCTTCCAGCCTCTGGAGCCCTGTGCCCGCTGAGCCACGCCATCTCCTGTCCTGCGTCTGGCTCTGGTCCCAGCACCGTGGGCCCTCCGCCTGCCTGGCCGCATCCGAGCGCCCTGAGGCCGGGGTGCGGGCCTGGCCCGCCACCACCGCGAGCGTGTCTGTGCCCGTCCTGCGGCCGGAGCGGGCAGAGCAGCATCCCTCCTCCTGGCCCAGCACAGGGCCACCGCCCGCCCGCTCAGACCTCGGTCTGGAGGTCAATGACGTCCTGGCCCACCAGTGGGATGGTGGCGCCGGCCTTCTCCCACTCCACACTCCGTAGCTCCAGCGGCGACGGGGGCAGCGGCTCGAGCTCCTTCTTCACCCAGGCAGGTGTGCCATGGGCCTTGCGAAGACTCTCCCACGGCCGCTTGCTGGGTGTCTGCTGCTTCTCGGGCTGCTGAGATCAGCCAGGCAGGGATGGCAAGGGTGAGGGGAGCGAAGAGCACAGTACCGAGAGGAAAGGGGCAGATCCCAACCAAGAGAAGGGGAAGGATCCCCACGAGCCACCCTGATGCCGGCCCCATGTCAGGGGAGACCTGGGGCCTGAAGGGAAAGGCCTGGCGCCTGAGTGACAGCCACCAGCTCCACCTGTCCCTGCTCCTCCAGGGCCCAGCATGTCCGCCGGGGCAGTGAGAGAATGAAGAGGTGGTGTGGGCATGGGGAGCAGACACGGCACCCTGAGGGACCCGCCCACCCTGTCCCAGACCTTGCAGTCGAGGCCCATCGCCTCCTTGTCCTTCTCAGCTGCGTGCTGCAGCTTGCGGTTCAGGTCCTGGAACATGTCCTGGTGCCGCTTCCTTGTGTGCATGATTTTCTGCATGGGGCAGCAGATCCTGAGCTAGGAGGGCAGCGGCGCCCTCTGCCTGTGTGTGGGCCAGCTCCTGGGGAAAGTCTCCAGGGCTGGCCCACAGGCCCCTCCCCTTCCTTGTCTGGTCATGGGGATTAGTATCTGGGGAGCAGGGACACTGGCACCCACCTCAAAGTCCAGTTCTGCATACCGTGACTTCCGCCTCTGTGGGGAGAAGGGGTTTGGGCTCCGTGTTACAGAGTCCAGAAAGGGCACCTCTTGCCCTTGCCTAAGAGGAAAGGAGCCTGTGCCCCCCCCCCCCCCGCCATGCCCTCAGCCAGGACCGGAGCAGTGGCATGCATCTAGGTTATACACAAGTGCCTGGTCTGGTTCAGGCTGCCCTTTCCCTGGAGACACTGCGGCCCAGTTGGAGGCAAAGGGTGAGGTTAGGGCCAGTGCCTTTTTTCTGCGAAAGCAGCGGAGGCTTGCCTCCTTCCCCGCCCCCAGAGGCCTGAGGCCATCTGCTGCAGAGGCTTCATCTATGCATTGCATCAGGTGTCGGTGCCAGCGCTGTTGTCAGGCAGACAGAACTCGGAGTCATGTGGCTCGGTGTGAGCTCAGGATGTGAGCTGCATGGCTGCATCCCCCGGGCGCAGAGGATGCCTTTGGGAGGGTCCTATACACTTGATCTTGGTCCTGCAGGCTGAGTGGGACCTAGGCCAACTCAAGCTACAGGCCAACCCAAGCCCAAGTCCAAAATGGGTTGGATGCATTGGGCACCCAAACTGGGACCTGGGCCCCTCGGAATGAGCCAAGACCACCCCTGCAGGCCTGGCTGGGAGCCGTGAGAATAGGCTCCATCCACTCAGGGTTCATGAAGCTCTCTGTCAAGGAGGCTGCTGAGGGAAATGCACAGAGCAAGCAGCCTGGGGCCTGGGCCAGAGCCAGCTTCAGGCAAGGACTACCTCTGTCCACCCGGACGTCTTTCCGCCTGAGGATGGACACCAGGTGCCTCTCTAGCAGGACTGACTCTGGTTGCCACATACCTGGGACACTCTGATCTGCACGTGTCCCAACTGCCCCTGTATTCCTGGGCTTAGGGTGTCCACCTGCCCCAACCTTGGGGTCCCCAGGCCACCCTTACCTCTAGAGAGCTGACGGATAAGGTGGCCACATTCTCAGTCTTCGGGCCAGCCACTGTGCTAGGTCCTGCATGGGCTGCCGGCTCTGCTGTGTCCCCGAGGCTGGGGGGTGCCGGCTCCAGGGAG